>JANAVB010003689.1:0-26981 GCA_029216955.1 Iris pallida
ATAGTAGCAAAAGTTGTTGCACAATTATTATAAATAATAAGCACACTCGCAATAGGTTATAAAAATTTTTGTGCAACTGTTGCTAACAATGAACCTTTTTATAAGACTTTATGTAATTGTTGCAAAATATTAACAAATTTGTAACATATACTTAAAACCCTTGCATAACTGTTGCATATTCAACTCACTTTGATAACACTTTACAAAAATTGTTGTCCAACTGTTGCTAACAATGAGCCTTTTTATAAGACTTTATGTAATTGTTGCAAAATATTAACAAATTTGTAACAAATACTTAAAATCCTTGCATAACCGTTGCACATTCAACTCACTTTGATAATACTTTACAAAAATTGTTGTACAACTGTTGCTAATAATGGGCATTTTTATAAGGCTTTGTGTAGTTGTTGCAAAATATTAACAAATTTGTAACAGATACTTAAAATCCTTGCATAACTGTTGCACATTCAACTCACTTTGACAACACTTCTATAAAATCGTTGTTTGATCGTTGTAAAAAAAAAAAAAACGTTTAACAAGCGTTTATGAACTGTTGTAAAAAAATATTAGGCAATGGTTAATCTCATACCATTGCAAAAATATTTAACTTGGAAACAGTTATTTCAACTGTTACACAACTGTTATAAATTATAGTTTCAACAACACACATATAAGCGTTGTACTAAAACTGTTACAAAATATGGGTATTTTTTGTAGTGAGTGAGGAGCGTCGGTGGTGGCTCCTCTGGATGCTGTGCGCTGCTCAGAGAGAGAGAGAGAGAGAGAGAGAGGGAGGGGGGATGTGGGGATGCTTATTGGGTAAAGGAAGATAAATGAGAGAGAAAGATGGATAATAATGATGATGATGATGATGATGATGATGATAATGATGATGATGACGACTAATAATAAAAAATAATATCAATATAAAAAGATAGGGTCAGATGGGGTTATGATCAAGGGTTAACAATGGTTAGTAAGTAACCATGATCATGGTTCTACATTCAAATATACTAATAATAATATCAAAATAAAAACTAGTAACCGCAAATTTAGTACTAAGATAATATTTAATAAAAAAATTAAATTCTCGAAATATAGAATACCAAGAATGAATATGTATTGTACATATCCAAGGAATAGAGATATTAGATAAACTGTCCAACTCATGATATTATATTGGATTATGGAAGTGTCTTGGAAGAGACGACTGTACAGAATTCTATATCTAATAATCAGAAAATATTCGTCCAGTATGCTAGCTTAAATGAGTTATGGAACATGAATGAGATAATCATTGATGATATTTTTGCCAGAAATTTTCATACAGCTGGAAAGATTTTAGTAAAAGTTTTGTGTAAAAGAAAGAGTATTGGGAAACTTACTCGCCAAAAGAGTTGTCGAATTGGAGTAAAACGTCATAAGAGTTGACGAGTTTCTTGTGCAGATGGACAAACTGCCAAAAATAATGGCAGGTTGGGCATGGCTTGGCATATTATTTTGCAAGTTGTATTTTTGTTAATATACAATTTGGATTGAGTCCAATCCAAGCTAATAGGACACAAATCCATTGAACCTGATTGACCAATGGATTTAAGGACGCCTGTATGCATTGGCCATTGGTGTATATAATGGGATTGTGGATGTGGATGGGACGCTCTTACATCCTTATGTCACGTTCATCATGTCTCTGATATTGTGGGATTGTGGATGGGACGCTCTTACATCCTTATGATATTTTATTATTGTCATCGTACCTCTGTCAATACTGGCATCCTAGCAAACACAAATAGTTACTTCTTCTTCTTTACATGATTGAGTATAGAATGAAGACTTCAGGAAGCTCGCTCAAGCAAGGGGTAGCAGGGGCTGGCGATAAAATGGAAATTCATGTAACGTGACAACGACTCACACGAGGAGGCTGGGGTGCGCATGCGTGCATAAAAGAGGTGGCGGCTAAGTGCTGGAACTTTTATAGGGTTTGAGACGGGCTTCAGCGGACCAAAGTACGAGCAGGATCCCTCGGCGGGTTAACTGGATCTTGCAGCTCAGCACACGGTGGACTCTACCAACTTGGTTCTGCCACGGGCATGCGGTCAACGGGTGGCGAGTTTGACAGGGACTTGACAATGACGACGACGTCGTTGGCGAGCAGACAGCGCTGGAGTCGACGTCAGAAAGTCCATGACTGTCTTTCGTGGTATGATTCTAGGCTTGGTAGGTCGCTATAGCAAGATTGATGGGATGGTCGGTCGCCCGACGGGTCACTGTTACATTGTCGCAACGGAGGGGTCTAGGAGGTACTCAGGTCGGAGCGGAAATAGGCACGACGTGAGCTTGGCCAAGGGGTGGGGAAGTCTGTGGATGGGGGACATGACAGATCTGATGATGGTTTACTTGATGATGAGGATTATTTTCACTAAAGTAATGCTACCAGGTGTTCAGTGAATCCTGAATGTTGATTATTATAATTGCAAAAGTACAAGTCGCCAAATAATGTGGCGAGACATGCCCTAGGAAACTCGCCAACTCTTTTGGGGAGTTATTGCTTGATCTAAAAATTTTCAACACACTTTCTTTCACACACCATTTTACAAAAATTTCCTGTATGAAAATTTCTGTACTTTTGCATATTCGGTGGCCATTGAAATTATAAACGATATTATTGAACCATGTTCCTTCGAAGATGTTAATATAGAACTAATTGATCAAAATGGAAAGAAGTAATCCATGTTCCCCAACTAAGAGAAAAGTGATCTGGCCTATAGTTCCAATATTACCCAATGTAAAACATGTTGGATACAAGTGAGTCTTCGTAAAGAAGCATAATGAGATGAATAAAATAGTGCAGTATAAAACATGCCTCGTGGCAGAAAGTATCTCTTAATTCCCTTGGATTGATTATGAGGAGACATATTCTTTTATAATGGACGTCATTACGTTAGGTTACCTTGTCAGTTTGGTACTTTCCGAAAACTGAATAGATCTGAATAGATGTGGTTATAATGCATTCATATGGGGACTTTTGTGTTATATATATATATATATATATATATATATATATATATATATATATATATATATATATATATATGAAGGTTCATGAAGGACTTCGTCTAACTTATGAAAATAGTTCTAGACCTCGGAACACACCCTCAAACAAGTTGAGGCATTGATTTTACAGATTGAAGTAATTCAAGTGGATGTGGTATACCCGCTTGAGTGAACATTTTATCTATCATGAATATATAAATAATGAAGTATGCCCTTGTATATTCATTAAGAAATCACACTCTAGATTCGCGATTGTAGAAGTCTTTGTGATGGATAGATGTGATTACAATGCATTTGTATGGGGAATTATATATATATATATATATATATATATATATATATATGTATGTATATATATATATATATATATATGGTCGGATCAAAAGACCCGCGGGGGGAGCCCCGCCAAAGCCCCTCCCCCCTGCACCATCGGATTGGGGGAGGGGGGGGGGGGGGGGGGGGGGGGGAGGTGTATGGGCCCCCTGCACATGTCCACTCGATCTAATGGTCGAGGGTGACGGGGCTCTCGATCCGATATATATATATATATATATATATATATATATATATATATATATATATATATATATATATATATATATATATATATATATATATATATATATATAAGAAGGTTCATGAAGGACTTCGTATAACTTAATAACCGCCTGAGTGAACATTTTATCAACTATGAATATGTAAATAATGAAGTTTGCACTTCATATTCGTTAAGAAATCACATTCTAGATTTGCGATTGTTGTAGTCTATGTCGATGACATAAATCCCATCTAGACTCCTGAAGGGCTTGAGATAACTGCTTCATACCTGAAGTCAGAATTTAAGATGAGGATATAGGGAAACATGATTCAGCTTATGCTTGCAGCTTGAACATTGTATTATTAGTGTTTTAGTTTACCAATTGAGTTAGCCCAAAAGGTATTATGTTGGTTTAATATAGACAAACCAAAACCCTCGCTACACCAATGATCATCCGACCTCGAGATGCTAACTGAGATCCATAGTGCTAAGGAAGATGATGAACAGGTATTGGAATCCGAAGTTCCATATCTAAAGCACAATAGTTACAGTATTGTACTTATGCACTAGACCAGACATCTTATTTTCTGTGAATCTCTTGGCTAGATTTAGCCACACCAACACACAAAAATGGGATTACTTTAAAGACATCTTCTATTACCTTAAAGGTATTACGGATATGAGCTTATTATATTCCTATGCATCTCGGAATGAATCGAACTCCCTTGATCCTCGAAATGATGCCCACCTTTTTGGTATGCCGATGCGAATTATTTATCTAACCTGTGTAAGCGAGATCTCCAAGTTGTTATGTAAGCCTCTCTCCTAAAATTGTTTTTTTATTATTCGTATTCTAAACTAAAGCTATCAGGAGATGATACTCAAATGGCCTCACTTCCTTCTCGAACTTCATGGCATCACTGTCACCCCCGTTTTTCGTTATACGTATTTCCAGTATACGTGTACGGAATCCTGACCCGTATTTTACTTATCGTGCCTTGCTAGCTAATTTTGGTTTAATCTTGCTTAGGTTCATCATGCCATGTCATGGTTTGACTTGGTTCATTTTGGTTGGCTTGGTTTATTTTTCTCTTGGTTCAACATGTTAACCCCCCCCCCCCATTTAATAGCCACCAACCTTCTCTCTCCTCCATTATTTCTTCTTCTTCTTCTTCTTCATTTACTTCTCCTACCCACCAAAGAAAAACCCTAGGCAAGTACAACTTGCTTCATGAAGGAACCCCCCATTTTATTGTTCTAATTTCTTCTATGCAACATTCTAAGCTACTTTAGTTCTTGTCATTTTGCATTTTCATGTATATATTTGTGTAGATCTAATTAACTTTGCACCATTTTGGGGTTTTCTTGGGTTTTGATCTATTAAACCACCTTGTTTTCGAAAACTAAGAGCTCCATGTGGTAGAGAATTTGATTTTACATAACTTAGACCTTTGAAATTTTAGATTTCATTGTGTTTTGACGGAGTTATGATCATTTGAAGATCATGGGTTCCAAGACTTGTGCTCTCGGCCAAGACTTGGAGAAGATGATGAACAGTGTTTGCACACTATGAAGTGCAACCTGTGGGCGCATAGCCAAATCATGTGGGCGCATAGACATCCCCTATGGGCGCATGGCCTCCTATAGCGGGCGCATAGCCACAAGGTCCTTTCGGGCTTGGGCGCATAACTTTGCCTGCGCACAAGTGCACCATGCCCCCTTTGGGCGCATAGACCCTGTTAGCACACTTGTTATTGAGTGAGTCTCTTGACTTTCGCCAAGTCATCCTGGCTCCACTCTTTGGGCGCATGTATGCTGGCGCATATATGTGGGCGCATACCTCCTCTTGGGCGCATCGATTCCAAACTCCCATCCTCTTGGGCGCATGCCACTATGGACACGTGCTGCCTTGATGTCACGATCCGCTCCCGAATAATCGGACACGAGTCGGACACGCCCAGCCTTCGTCGTTAGACACGATAAAGTAAGCTGTACCAAACTAGAAAAATCTAACCAGATAAACATAATGTACACAATCACAGCATCTATACACGATCCCAGAATGATCACCATGATCCACAATTCTATATATCATAAATGTACTAATCATCAGGAATGAAATGTACTATGAACTCTAAAACAATATCTAAAAGTAAAGCTAATAGTCTAAACCTAAAACCTCTAGCTAAGTCATGTCTCCATCCTGCTTAGCTAATGTCCCGGGCTCTGGCCCATAATGGTAGAATGATATCCTGCAAGTACACCTGCAACATATCCAGTCAGGAGCAGAGCAAAGCACAGTTCTAGGTAATGAACAAGACATCATGATATGAAAGTACAAGGGAACATAGTATGTAAAGCACAAGAAAGAACATGGTGTATAAGCACATAAAAGAACATGGTATGTAAGAACATGAAAGAACATGGTATCACATGGTATAATCTCAGGAAATACAAGAACTAAGTACAAGATATATCTCCTGAACATGTGTGCACAATGTTTGAAATATAACTAATTATGTGACCGGTTAGGGGTAAGCACATGAAAGCACATGAATGGTACGGCTTAGGGCCCGCGTGCACGATACGGGGCCTAAGCTAATCACACTTGAGTTGTTTCTTGGGTTTGGTCACATAAACAGTATATTTTCCCTCCCCAGGTACAAGTAATAAGAACAAGGAACATGAGCACCAGAAAAATATGTCGTGTCGCAGTGTGTCAACAAGGAAGTACATGATATAATGAAATGTACAAGACCATAGAATGTACTTGTCTTGCTCCAGGAAAGCACGGGTAGGAAGTAGTAAATCTGTAAGTCCTCCTGATTAAAGTTACAAGTTGATTAGTATTAAAGCCAACAATGCTAGCCTAGTTCTCATATTTAGCTAGAAGCTTAACTAGTGAACTTAACTATTGTCATTTCAATAATCTTATAATGATAAAGTTGTAATTTATCAATTAGTATAAAAACTAGCTAGCTCAATAATGGTTTAACTAAATCTTAAGTTTATTTATATGGATAGTAATATGCATTTCCAGGCATTTATATAACCTCTTAAAAAAATCCTAAAGTAACATGGAAGTTAATAACAAAATAATAATAATCTCTGAATTATTTACCCTTGGCCCATTGGTTCAGAGAACCCAATTACACCTCAATCCATTCCAGTGTTAAATCAACCCATCATAGTCCATGTAGGCCCCAACAAGCACCAATCGAACCCACAGTCACCACATAATACAATTCTTATTAAAGTGTTCATACTCTTGCACTATATGAAAATATGGACCAAGCCCCACTTAGTAATTTAACAACTTCTACTCTACCATGGACTAAAAATAAGTCTCAACTTAATGTTTTAACAAGGAACCCAATATGTTCATCAGCTATATAGCAAGGCCGGCAAAATAGCCCATTACCCACAACTTATTAGGCAACAGAAACCATAGCCTCAAATAGTTCCAGAGCAACTTCTCATGTAGAAGGTTGAACCAACTACTAATTGCTACTTCAGCAAAAGCATACAATCTTTTAACAAAGTTCAATGCTGGCCCATGCCTGGTTCCTGCAAACTCAAACCCCCCTCACTTAACAGAGCAATCTATTGCACACAACTGAAATACCCCATATATTAGTTATGGCTACCCCTTACAAAAGTACATCTGATGGATTAAGTACTACAACTTTATTGCATTCAACCATCCTAAAGTTAAAAGGCTCACTCAAAACACATAGCAAAGAAAGTCCAGCACTCTCAAAACCAAAGCTCTATCAACTTAACGACTATATTCCCAACCCCTGGCAGTTTTTACAACATCAGAGAAAAGATGCAGAGAATTAGATTTCAAATAAGACTCCCGCTGTTGACTCATAATCCACGCGAACACGGACACATAGATGATCACGAACTGCACTTCGGACATGTTGACACGAACACCTAACCGAACTCAGCAAGTTCCCGACACGCCCGCACACGAACACAACATCCCTGAATACTTGAGACAACTAATCAAATTCAACTTCTGCAGAAGAGTATTCCTCCAAGTCACGGTATAGGGGATACCTGAAGGTAATAGTACTGCAACCCGATCCAAGTGTCAGACACAACCCTCTGTGTCTTCAGATACGAATGGACCTGGTTCAAGCAATTAATCAATCAGTTGGTGAGCATGATCTACAAAAGATCATTGATGACTTCTCAAGTATATCCGAACTAAAAATTCTCAGAGAAACAAGAGAATTTGACAAGAGAAATTGAGAATCACTCACAATTGAAAATATTGTGGATTGCTTCCAGAATTTTCGATTGATCAATCGATCTAAAGAAATCCCTACGCAAAAACCCATTCGTCGACAAGAAGAACAAACTCGTCAAGAACCAGTAAAATCGAACATAAAATCAAGAAGGAAAGTCCGGAAGATTAAATGCTAACCAATAGTGATATGAAGCTCCTCGCAGCTCACGGAAAGAACTGTTGGCCGCTCGACACGGGTCTCACTTCCTAGAACTCGTCGTTGCCGCCTACTTCACGAATAATATGGACAGAATCGATTGCTCTAGATCCATTCGTCGCCGACAGGAGGAAGAAGAAGAAGTCGAAGATCCGTTCGTGTATCGCCGATCGGAGGAACAACCGTTGTCGTCACCGAGGAAGAAGAGAATGGGTGCGAAAGATTACTTCAGTCGTCGGGAATGCGTAGCACCTCCATCGCCATGGCCGGATCTCCTTCGACACTTAGGGCTAGGTCGTGCGGATGCCGAGGAATCGCCGAGCTGCCGCTACTGTTGAGAACGGCTTAGTCGCCGGTAGGAGCTGCCGCCATGGCTGCTCCAACATTTTAGGGTTAGGGTTCGGGGAGCCCAAATTTGGGGAAGAGGATGGGTGCTTAGCCGAGAGAAAAAGAATGGAGTAGTGGCTCATTCTCTCTCCTGCGATTAGTTATATGACACTGATTTACACAAACCCCCCTCCACCCAAAGCCATTATGCATAAAAGACCCCCCCCTTTTTATTAATTGCATAAATTCATAAAATCAGTTAGAAAAGTTTGTTACACACTTGAGGGACCACACTAGTTAGTTACTCCCAAATGATTAATTAATTAGCCCAGATATTTAAGTAAAACCCTTCCCAAATATATATAATCATGAATTTTAAATAGTAAAACAACTTGAATATGATTTATTCAAAATACTAGGAATTTCTAAGATTTAAAAATTTTGGGAAAAATGGAAAGTGGGGTTACAAATCTTCCCCCTTTAGAAAAATTTTGTCCTCGAAATTTCAAGGAGTACAACACGATACGGAAATGACGCTAATCTCAAAATTGGTTGAGTACGAAGTGAATCAAAGTTTAATTGAGGCCAACACGATAATTACATACAATGAGTTGAAGTAACACGATTTTATCAATGATCGAAAATTACGCATGAAGTGGAACGAATTTCCATTATGACTTAGAGGGGTAATTCATAAGGGCACGACTTCCTAAGCACGATCGAAGTTGAAAGTTTGGTACAATTGAACTAGAACAGATTTAGGAAAATCATGCATGATTAAGGTCGAATTAGACAAATATGATCAAATATAAGTACGATTTAACCATCTAGTAAAATAGATTCAAAATCTAGCAATGTGTTTGAGAAATCGGATGATCCAATCGATAAAATGCAGGATGGGAACTTGCAAGGATTAATTGAGAAAACTTATGAAAGCTAACCAGGAGATATTAGTATCAAATCAAGGTGAATGCAGAAGGATTTGTGATTCTCAAAAATTAATAGTCATATGAAAAAGAAATATAGTTTCCATGGTACCCGAGAACATATAGGTATTTGAAATCACCTTGCTTAGAATCCCGACCCTACCAGTATATATCTGACTGCAGTGGATTTTTAGCTCCGTAACTCAAATAACAATATGTCACCGAATATTCTGTCAACTTTATCCATTTTCTCCCAATCATTGACGAAACAACCCAAGAGATGAGAAATTTAGGACAGTCTCAATAATACTCAAAAACCTATAAATGTCTAAAATCACTTCAACTTAGAGTTTCTGCCTCGCTAGTACGCAGCTGGCTGCAGTAAACCTTCGGTCTCCATAATCCAGATAATAGCTGCAGTGCGCAACTGCCCCGTCATAATAGGTAATCGAATAATCCCTCAACTTTATCCATAGGATTTTCAAAGGTTTTATGACAATTCAAAATGAGTTCCAACATTCCAAGTCACGGTAAAAGGTGACATCGTCTGTCTTTTAGAAAACAAGAAGTCTCAGTAGGTACCAAGGACTAACAAAAGATTCAACAATGAATAATAGATATTAAAGAACAACAAGAGGATTTTAAGACGAAGTTTCAAATTATAAATGGAATTCGAGAAAAAAATATATCGAATGGCAACAAAATTTCATTTATGGAGCACAAGCCCGAATAGGTAACAAAGTTTCGAAGGTTGCATAGAAGCAAAGTATCAGACCAAAGACAAAGTCTTAGAATAAGGAATAAAAATCTCGTATCGGAAACAAGGTTCAACAATATCTCAAATAACAACGAAATCTCGGACAAAATCTCGAAGGGAAAACAACCTCCAATAGGATACAAGGTTTCAAATAGAGGACCAATATCAACAAAGTCATAATTAGAAAATAAAATCTTGCATAGAAATCTTGACGAGGAAACAAGGTATCGAATAGGGAACAAGGTCTCAACGAGTCGCGAGTAGGAACTGAAGTTTCAAAGTCTGGAAAATCTTGAATATGAGACAAAATCATGAACGAAAATGAAGTCTTGAAATATGAAACAGGATCTCAAAATCTCGAATGGAATCAAGTTACGAAATAGGAAAAGAGAATCACTGGGTGAATAGGAAACAAGTATCCATGAAACAAGTGATACCTCAAACAGGGGACAAGATTGAAACAAAGTGGTGATCAGAACAATTTCTCAACAGAAAATAAGCCATGAATAGGAAAAAAATTCTCATATAGGGAACATGTCAAGTCCTCAGATTTGAAAGAAAATTTTCAAAGGATGTCTTGAATGGTGAATAGAAGCAAATATTGAATAAAATCAAATTCCAACAAGCCCCGAATAAAAAACTGAACCTCGAGGAGAAAATAAAATTTATAAATGGTAACCAGTTTTGAATAGGAAACAAAATTCCCGAGTAGAATCTCAAAAAGAAAGCAGGGTTACGAAGAATGGATGGAGGAGTATCAATCAACGAATAGGAAACAATATCTCAAAATAAGTTTCAAATATCTACCAAGGTTCCAAAATAGAAAACAAGAAGTTTCAAGAAATGGTCTAGATGCTAAAAGAAATTTAAGAAAAGACTGGATTGCTAATCAAGATACATGGTTTTCTAAACCATGCAAAAGAAGCCTTCTGTCTTCAGTTCCTCTGGGACTGGAATCTCTTCAATCATCTTCAACTGTCCTGACATAGACTGGTCCATGCGGTAGTGCTCCATGTGATTGCTGAATCTGGAGAGGTTGGTCCCCTTGCTGTAGTCCTGATGCTCCTCGTGCTCGTCCTTGGGCAGTATGATTAACGGTCCCCGGGCAATCCTTGACTTGATGGGCAGGCAATCCGTAGTACAAGCATAGCTTCCGCCTTTTCGACACTCTTTATAGTGGTGTCCTGAGCTGCGGCAGAAAATACAAATGATAGCCAGCTAAATCTGAATCTCCTGCTGGGCTGAAGAAACGTGGTCTGAGTGTGGCGACGCTTTACGGATCCATAGTAGTTGTTGTCTTCATCATAAGTCTTTATGTCTCTCCTGGGCTTCAGCTTCCCATCTTGTTGTATGTGTTACGAGCTGGGTCTCCTGGTTGGTGACTTTAATCTTCAGAGGAGTCGAATCCTCAAAGACTTGGATATTGATCTTCAGTGGAGGCTCTACGTTCTCGATCTACTCCTTGGTGCAAGATATGCGTTCGGTGTTGGAGAAGTCCAAGGTCTAAGATTCTGGAAGTCAGAAGTCCTCTCTAACTCGGAAAATGTATTTACAAGTCTGGATTGGAAAAGGACGGCCTGCTGGTGTCAAGGAACTATTGAAACGTCTCCGTCAACTGCGTACTACCCATGGGGATAGTAGAATGATAGAAGGTAGTGGAAGCTCAAAATCCACAAGTGTAGATGGATCGACTGTTCTGATATTTGCGTGTCTGAATCGTCTGAAAAATAGAAAACTGTTAAAATTTCCTAAACCTAAAACAACAAGTGTTTATAGATATCAATATACCTGATATACCATTATTTCTCGATTTTTCTATATTGTGATCAAGTTTCCCTAGTGTAATCAAGTCCCCCAATAGTACGCTAAGACCTAGATACCATTAGGATAGACCTGAATGGGCCACCACTAAAAACATGTCACGACCCGCTCCCGAATAATCGGACACGAGTCGGACACGCCCAGCCTTCGTCGTTAGACACGACGAAGTAAGCTATACCAAACTAGGGAAATCTAACCAGATAAACATAATGTACACAATCACAGCATCTATACACGATCCCAGAATGATCACCATGATCCACAATTCTATATATCATAAATGTACTAATCATCATGAATGAAATGTACTATGAACTCTAAAACAATATCTAAAATTAAAGCTAATAGTCTAAACCTGAAACTTCTAGCTAAGTCATGTCTCCATCCTGCTCAGCTAATGTCCCGGGCTCGGGCCCATAATGGTAGAATGATATCCTGTAAGTACACCTGCAACATATCCAGTCAGGAGCGGAGCAAAGCACAGTTCTAGGTAATGAACAAGACATCATGATATGAAAGTACAAAGGAACATGGTATGTAAAGCACAAGAAAGAATATGGTGTATAAGCACAAGAAAGAACATGGTATGTAAGAACATGAAAGAACATGGTATCAATGGTATAAGCTCAGGAAACACAGAAACTAAGTATAAGATATATCTCCTGAACATGTGTGTACAATATTTGAAATATAACTAATTATGTGACCGGCCAGGGGTAAGCACATGAATGGTACGGCTTAGGGCCCGCGTGCACGATACGGGGCCTAAGCTAATCACACCTGAGTTGTTTCTTGGGTTTGGTCACATAAACAGTATATTCCCCTCCCCATGTACAAGTAATAAGAATAAGGAACATGAGCACCAGAAAAACATGTCGTGTCGCAGTGTGTCAACAAGGAAGTACATGATATAATGAAATGTACAAGACCATAGAATGTACTTACCTTACTCCAGGAAAGTACGGGTAGGAAGTAGTAAATCTGTAAGTCCTCCTGATTTAAGTTACAAGTTGATTAGTATTAAAGCCAACAATGCTAGCCTAGTTCTCATATTTAGCTAGAAGCTTAACTAGTGAACTTAACTATTGTCATTTCAATAATCTTATAATGATAAAGTGGTAATTTATCAATTAGTATAAAAACTAGCTAGCACAATAATGGTTTAACTAAATCTTAAGTTTATTTATATGGATAGTAATATGCATTTCCAGGCATTTATATAACCTCTTAAAAAAAATCCTAAAGTATCATAGAAGTTAATAACAAAATAATAATAATCTCTGAATTATTCACCCTTGGCCCATTGGTTCAGAGAACCCAATTACACCTCAATCCATTCCAGTATTAAATCAACCCATCATAGTCCAAGTAGGCCCCAACAAGCACCAATCGAACCCACAGTCACCACATAATACAATTCTTATTAAAGTGTTCATACTCTTGCACTATATGAAAATATGGACCAAGCCCCACTTAGTAATTTGACAACTTCTACTCTACCATGGACTAGAAATAAGTCTCAACTTAAAGTTTTAACAAGGAACCTAATATGTTCATCAGCTATATAGCAAGGCCAGCAAAATAGCCTATTACCCACAACTTATTAGGCAATAGAAACCATAGCCTCAAATAGTTCCAGAGCAACTTCTCATGTAGAAGGTTGAACCAGCTACTAATTGCTACTTCAGCAAAAGCATACAATCTTTTAACAAAGTTCAATGCTGGCTCATGCCTGGTTCCTGCGAACTCAAACCCCCTCACTTTTCTATTGCACACAACTGAAATACCCCATATATTAGTTATGGCTACCCCTTACAAAAGTACATCTGATGGATTAAGTACTACAACTTTATTGCATTCAACCATCCTAAAGTTAAAAGGCCCACTCAAAACACATAGCAAAGAAAGTCCAGCACTCTCAAAACCAAAGCTCTATCAACTTAACGACTATATTCCCAACCCCTGGCAGTTTTTACAACATCAGAGAAAAGATGCAAAGAATTAGATTTCAAATAAGACTCCCATTGTTGACTCATAATCCACGCGAACACGGACACATAGATGATCATGAACTGCACTTCGGACATGTTGACATGAACACCTAACCGAACTCAGCAAGTTCCCGACACGCCCGCACACGAACACAACATCCCTGAATACTTGAGACAACTAATTGAATTCAACTTCTGCAGAAGAGTATTCCTCCAAGTCACAGTATAGGGGATACCTGAAGGTAATAGTACTGCAACCCGATCCAAGTGTCAGACACAACCCTCTGTGTCTTCAGATACGAATGGACCTGGTTCAAGCAATTAATCAATCAGTTGGTGAGCATGATCTACAAAAGATCATTGATGACTTCTCAAGTATATCCGAACTAAAAATTCTCAGAGAAACAAAAGAATTTGATAAGAGAAATTGAGAATCACTCACAATTGAAAATATTGTGGATTGCTTCCAGAATTTTCGATTGATCAATCGATCTAAACAAATCCCTACGCAAAAACCTATTCGTCGACAAGAAGAACAAACTCATCAAGAACCAGTAAAACCGAACATAAAATCAAGAAGGAAAGTCCGGAAGATTAAATGCTAACCAATAGTGATATGAAGCTCCTCGCAGCTCACGGAAAGAACTGTTGGCCGCTCGACACGGGTCTCACTTCCTGGAACTCGCCGTTGCCGCCTACTTCACGAATAATGTGGATAGAATCGATTGCTCCAGATCCGTTCGTCGCCGACAGGAGGAAGAAGAAGAAGAAGTCGAAGATCCGTTCGTGCATCGCCGATTGGAGGAACAACCGTTGTCGTCACCGAGGAAGAAGAGAATGGGTGCGGAAGATTGCTTCAGTTGCCGGGAATGCGCAGCGCCTCCATCGCCATGGCCGGATCTCCTTCGACACTTAGGGCTAGGTCGTGCGGACGTCGAGGAATCGCCGAGGTGCTGCTGATGTTGAGAACCGCTTAGTCGTCGGTGGGAGCCGCCGCCATGGCTGCTCCAACATTTTAGTGTTAGGGTTCGGGGAGCCCAAATTTGGGGAATAGGATGGGTGCTCAGCCGAGAGAAAAAGAATGGAGTAGTGGCTCATTCTCTCTCCTGCGATTAGTTATATGACACTGATTTACACAAACCCCCCTCCACCCAAAGCCATTATGCATAAAAGACCCCCTTTTTATTAATTGCATAAATTCATAAAATCAGTTAGAAAAGTTTGTTACACACTTGAGGGACCACACTAGTTAGTTACTCCCAAATGATTAATTAATTAGCCCAGATATTTAAGTAAAACCCTTCCCAAAAATATATATAATCATGAATTTTAAATAGTAAAACAACTTGAATATGATTTATTCAAAATACCAGGAATTTCTAAGATTTAAAAATTTTGGGAAAAATGGAAAGTGGGGTTACACTTGACCACCCCCATGCCTAAGTGCATGTTACTTTGACTTGCCCCTTCCTCTTTGGGCGCATAGCCCTAGGACCCATGTGTGGGCGCGTGCACCCCCTTGGGTGCATGATATCCTCAGGTTTCCTTTTTTTGATTTTTTGCACCCATTTTATATTCTTACACCTTTTCGATATGAACTTGACATGAACACGATGTGAGCATGACATATTAATGGAGTGATAGCACTAGATGGTGGCCATTGTGGCGCACCCTTGACAAGAAATAGTGACATGATAAACTGTACACGACATGATATTGAACACGGCATGATACATGAACGTGGTAATAACATGACAGTGGCCCATCGTGGTACACTCCCGACAAGAACATGACAAGACAAGAACATGACAGTGGCCCGTCGTGGCTCACTCTAGACAAGAACATGACAGGCCAGTACATGATAGTGGCCCGTTGCGCTGCACTCTTGACAAGTAAATATGACATGTAACCTTGAACGCCGTTGCGACGGCTACCTCGACTCGTTAAGTAAATTCTCGTCTTGACACCGTGGGTGCTTGCTTGAAACTTGTTTGTACAAGCTACTAGTCCAGTCTCATCTTGCATCATGTCTAGGACATGAGTCCCTGGTTACCACGGTCGGGGATTCATACTGAATCTGATTAAGGTTAATGACTAGATTGATCAAGTAGTTCATTCTAAGGAAGATTTCTCCAGTTACTGGCGATCCCGTTATCCCGGCCACACCTGATGGACTTGTAGCCTGCCGTCGAGTAGGACACATTTCCAGTCCACTGTCATGTGGGACACACTCATGAAACAAGTATAAGGCACACTGTTATGTGTTGCACTCTAAGCCATCTAATAATTCTGGATAACTTTGGTAATCAACCTCGCCTGGATAACCTGGATAGCTGCAGGGCCTGTGACTGCTGGAACATCTCATTACATCTTGCTAGTAACTAGGCTTGTGATAACCCTAGCTAGTTAAAGTATCAAGCCGTACTCTTTGCTTGGCCGTGATTGATGGATGTAGTCCAGTCTAGTCTTGTCTAAGCAATGCTAGTCTATGATTATTTCAGCACATGCTTGTTCATTCTTTACTCTTGTCGATAATTGGTTGGAGACTAAGCTCTGTTCAGGTGAAGGGTTACAACCCTGGTCCTTGTTTGGTTTACGGGTTATAACTTGGCTACCGAAATGGTCCCTTAGTCGTCCTATCGTTTATCATCTTGTTTTTCTCTAACTCATGTCTTTTATTATCCTTTATGTTTCATGTGCTAATATGCTGGTTTTAGTTCTTAAGTGAAGCCTTCCTTGTGGCACTTGCTCTTTCTGGGATCTGACCCAGCTGGTTTTGTATGGCTAGATTTCGTAGTAGGACCCAAAGATCTCCTAGCCTTCCAGCCAGATGGTGAACACTAGGCGTAACCCTGGTAACGAGTGGGTTTTATTTTGCTCTCCCACTCTATTATAAATTATTCTTTTGAGGCGTTTAGCCGTCGAACAAGTGTTAGCTCGTGTTAAATTTACATTCCTATCTGTCTAAGGGCTATAACATGATTGACAAATCCTAGGGTTGATCATGTATGACTTAAACTCTTGCTAGTCTCCGCATTTTGTATGACTAGCTTCATGATCATCTGAATATGTAATATATGGGACGCCTTACTTTGTATGTTTGATGAAATACCATCTTGTTACACTTACTTGCTTTCTTGAGATTGAGACACTCGGCTTGTTATTGACCATAAGAGACTGTTGGCTTGTAGTAAAACCCTCATGTATCTAGACAACTGTGACCGTACATCAAGGTGGATTACACTTCAATGTACGTAGCTGGCTGTGTTTGTCCCCCGCTCTCTAGTATTCTGGTTCTGGGGCGTGACAATCACCGCTGCAAAATTGCATACTCGATTATGATGCTTTTTCGTGCACATCGAGTCGTGTGCACCGAGTCACCAACCAACGCCACTGTATCCTGGTGAACCAAGCTATGACGACCCCAACCGAATGGTGACAACTTATCCGCACGTGATGTACTCCCCACATTGCCTGAGTGGTCCCACGACCCACTATCGAACATTCCACAGTCCCACCCATCGAGGCTGACCATCGTCTACCGGTGAAGCCAAAGCGGACCCAGTAAGATTGAGTGACCTTCAGATCAGTAAGATCGAGTGACCTTTATATCTGAACTCTAGTGCTTTCGTGACCTCACTGACAGCCTCCACTCCTTTCTCCTCTTTAATGCACGTCGTAATTGAATACTCATTTACGTCATGCATTTTTGTGCGTTGTAATTGAGGACTGATTTATGACGTGTATTTTTGCGTGTTGTAATTGAAGACTCATTTACGACATACATTTTTGCATGTTGTAATTAAAGATTCATTTACATCATGTATTTTTGCGTGTTATAAATGATGACTCATTTACGATATGCATTTTTGTGTGTTGTAGTTGAAGGATCATTTACAGCATGCATTTTTCTGTGTTGTAAATGAAGACTCATTTACGGCATGCATAGTTGCACGTTGTAATTGAAGGCTCATTTACTGCATGCAATTTTGCTATTTGTAAGTGATTGTAATTGTTTATTAAAAAATAATTTTATTTTTCCTCCTAACAAATCACCCCCCCCCCCCCCCCCCCCCCCCCCAATTTTTTTTTAGTTTCCTCTCAAATCCGGATTTCAAGAAAATGTAAAAAAAAAGAAGAAGTAGTTTTCCACCTATGTTTTCGTTCCCCTCTTATTTTTTTCATTTTCCTCTTTTTATTTTCATTCAAGTTTTCATTTTCCTCTTATTTTTTCATTTCCCTCTTTATATTTTTATTTAAGTTTTCATTTCCCTTTTATTTTTTCATTTCCCTCTTTATATTTTCATTCAAGTTTTCATTTTCCTCCACTTCCCGCTATACTTCACTAACAATGATTCTCATTCTCTTCCTCTTCTCCATCCCATTTTCTTCCACTTCTTCTATAGACTACCTAAAACTACACCCTTCTCCATGTTCCACCTCCGCCAGGACGAGCGGTTGCCCAACGACATCATGTTCTGCGACTCCACGCTCAGAGCCTCCCACAGCTGCCACATGCAGTACATGGTCAACATGAACTCGATCGCCTCACCAGAGCTGTGAGCAAAGTCGTCTGCGGAATAGCTACCGCAAGGATAACTCACGACGACATACTGTTCTGGTTTAGATCTCCTACTTCCAAAGATGTCAGATGGGAAGACATGAAACACGACCCCACAGACAAGGACGACGGGAAGGAGATGCACCCGAGGTCGTTGTTCAGAGCTTTCCTCGAGGTCGTCAAGATGATGAGTCAGCCCTGGTTTGACTACGAGATGGACACTATCTATCCGTTGCAGCTTGTACTTCGAGGGAGCTTCTACGGCATTAAAGGAGGAGGCGGCAGCGGCAAGAAAGAGCAGTACCGCCTTGGAGAGCCGGATGAATGACATCAGGATCGACGAGATGGTGAAGCTGCAGGCAGTGAAATAAAATAGTCCATCTGATTGAGAGCGCCACGGTGCCGATCCTGATAGTGGATGCAGACGGGCTCGTGAATGGGTGGAACACGGCGATCCTGTCATCTTGATTATGAATGCTTGTGCTAGCCGCGACATCAACGAGAATGTTGTTGGAGTGTGCTTTGTGGCACACGACATGACCATCCAGAAGCTAATGATGGACAACTTCACTAGAATTGAAGGAGACTACAAGGGCATAATGCTGAATCCAAACCTGTTGATCCCTCCCATCTTCGGCGTAGATGAGTTTCTTTCCAATTTTACTTCAAGTTTGTTTCTAATGTACTCCTTTGTTATTACTTCAAGTTTGTTTCCAATATTACTCAAGTTTGTTTCCAATGTACTCCTTTGTTATTACTTAAGTTTGTTTCCAATGTACTCCTTTGTTCAGTGACGAGTTGAGTTTGTGAGACCAGTTTGTGTACACATATAATAGTACTATTTTTCTTCGTGATGCTTCCTTCTCTTCTTCTTGTCAAGTGTTGGTTGCAACCACATGGTGGGACTAGAAAATTAGTCACAGCTAGCTGGTTTATATTACCTAAAACTGACGCTCCTTTGTTATTACTTAAGTTTGTTTCTAATAATTTCTGTGGTTTAACCAACTTGTCTAAAAATATACCGTGCACGCGAAACACATCGTAAAAGATCTAAGCATATCATGTAAAGCCAGCTCCTCAATGGTATAAGCAAAATGATCATTTACGGCACGCAAATACATCGTAGAAGATCTTTCACGTCATACATTTTGGTGTCATAAAAGGCCATGACGTAAATGACCATATTATTTACGGTGCGCATTTAACGCTGTAAATAACCCTCTCCAACTTTTTACAACGCACACTGTACGCCGTAAAATAATAGGGTCATTTACAGCATGGCCTTTTACGGCACCAAAATATACGTCGTGAAATTTTTTTTACGACATGTTTCACGTGCCGTAAATGATCATTTTTCCTTTTGTAAATTTCCAGCAGATCGTGCCTTCTTTATCGATATTAAACTTGCCGCCAATACAGCTTCTGTGGTGAGCTGTCGGAGCCCCACCATCCTGTATTCCTCTACAGCTTGTTTTCGTTAGTGAGGTTGTTGCATAAGCATGTCGCATTGACATTAGTCGACATAAACAACATTAGGGTGCAAAGGATCACCCTAGCTAAGTTGCAACAGCAGTCATCATCCTTCTTGCCGGCATGAAACCTGGTACCTCCGTGTAATATCCAATAACCGTCGAAACACACAGTCCGTCCGAAACTATCATGGACCCCGATCCATGCCAACTGTCCCCTCCTCCTACGACCCATCCTGCAGTTCCTCTAGCCGAGCACGTTCACTTCTTTGATCTCTGTTGATGTTCCTCTTCGAGAAGAATACATAAAAACTTTATTATATATACCTGGTAAGTTTTCTAAACTATAAATAAGTCAAGGTTACTGGTAATATAAATGAATAGGCATAGGTAAGATAAATTGTTACTATGTAAATTTAGGTTTAGTATATAACTTGAATATATAACCTAAATAGTAACTGCAATAAACAAAGTAACTTATGGAACATATATAACTTAATTTAATACATAATAATTCTATAATAACTTGGTAGTCTTTTTTGGATT
Organism: Iris pallida; assembly: GCA_029216955.1. Lineage (NCBI taxonomy): Eukaryota > Viridiplantae > Streptophyta > Magnoliopsida > Asparagales > Iridaceae > Iris > Iris pallida. Next base: position 20,445 of record JANAVB010003689.1, read on the forward strand.
ATCTAGACTTGGATTATCTAGACTTGGACTTGGACTTGGACTTGGACTTGACCTTGGTACCGACAATCTTGGTGGAACTGGACGACTTTGCAGGCAAGTACACATTGCCAAACTTGTACAGTACTTATGCATGCATGTTTATTTCTCTTGATTCTACTCATGTCTATTTTTTGTTGCTCTATCATATGTTCTTGTACATGTTTCGTAGAACTTTTTTTACTTGTTTCCATATATGTTGCTTGTCTCTCTTTTGTCACGTATTTGATCCATGTTATACCGTGCTTGTTTAGTTTCTACTATTCTTGTACAATCGACTTGACTTGACAGGAGATCGCCTTGACTTGACCCTTGTATTTTGTGAAGCCCATGCTTATTTTTTTATTTATTTATTTATTTTATTTATTAATTATTTTGTTAAGCCTTAAACCCAAGTCCTCAATCATTGTAGCCCAACCCGATAACTTAAACCCAATGGTTTTATACCCGACCCAAACCCATCTACCTCCCTACCCGTTCAACCCATGACCCCCACTCCCCTGGTCCCGCGTGTCCCCCTCCTCTTCCGGATCTAGAGAACTCACGAGAGATTAAACTCTCAGAATTCTCCTTCTTCTCCAGAAGCTTTTTCCTCACCATCTTCTTCAAATCTCCATAACTTCCATTCTCCTCCATCATTTCCCAAACCACAACCACCATCGAACTCCCCTCGCTGTTCTCTCCGTTTCAAGAACGCTCTCGCCCCATTACCGTCGCGTCCCGTCGGACCCCGCCGTCCGAACGTCGCCGGTGACCTCCGCCCGGCGTCCCCACCGATCCGCGCGCCCCGTCCGGCGTTTCCCCGCCCGCTCGGCCCGACCAGCGCGCGCCTTCCTGGATGCCGCACCAGGCCAGCCCCCGACAGCGCCTCCCCGAGGCCGACCCAACGCAGATCGCTGGTCGCCGACCCCGGCGCAGCCCCGACGTCTCCCGCGTGCCCTTCGCCCGGCGTCCGCCGTCTCCCGTGCGCGTGCCCCGTCGCCGCGTATTCGCCGTGTGCGTGCACGTACCCGTCAGTGTTGTTCCGAGTCCGAGGCCTCCCCTCGGTATTCCTTCGTGCAAGCCTTGGGTAAACCTTTTCCTTTTCCTTCTGTCATTCTTCACGGAACCCATATTTCACTTTCTGGCCTTAGAGACTGTTCTGTAGATTAATATTAGTTTCTGTAGATTATTATTTAGTTTCTGTGTGCTATTAATAGCAATGGTGGTAATAAATTCCTTTTAGGAAACTTTATTTAGGTTGCTGGTTGCATATGCTTTAATTAATTTAAAATGTGGATTTATGAATTAGATTATTTATCTTGTGGTTATAAACTTGGTTGTATGTATATCTAAAAACCTTGAAATCATTTAGTAGATTATTTACAAAAGTCTTTATTTTATTTAGGCATTAGTTATTAAATAGTGGATTAGAATTATTATTCTTTAATTAAAAGTTTTGATAGAAAATATATAATAAAATTAATTTCAAATAGATAATGATATATATATATATATATATATATATATATATAATATATATATATATATATATATATATATTATAAATTCTCTTTTAAATGTTTTTAAATTAAAAAGGTTTTCGGTAAATAGATTAATAAAGAAAGCTAATTAATTTCTATAAAACGAATTATGTGTTAAAAAGATTAATTTGGTAAATGGCATTTAGTAATAAAACCCGAAATCTTTTATAGTAACTTAAAACCATTATTTTGGTAAGAAAATGTATTTTATGCATTAGTTTCTATTTTAATAATTAAAGGTGATTTTCTATGTTGTTTACGGAAATGATTAAAAGATATAATTTTAAGAAAAATCATTTTTGTTAAATAATTAATCTCGATAAATAAATTCTACTTTCAAATATTTTTAGATAAATCTATTTTCCTACAAATTACTAATTTCAAAGAAATACATTTTTAAGTAATTTTCCTTAATAATTATTTATTTACGACAAAACCTATATTTACTTAAACGGTTATATATTAATTTTAGTTTAGTAACAAAACCTACTAAATAGTTTCCAATTAGGATCATCAACCTGTAGACTTGGCCTAGTTTTGTACCTTAGATTTAGGACGTAATTCTGGTTACTAAAACTGGCGTTACCATCTTGTAGGTTCGGATTTGTAAACCCTAGCAGTCACTTTCTGGTTGCTGCCAAGTCAAGGAATACTCTGAGACAAGTTTCATATCTATTCCATGTCTGCGTTTTATTTTGATAATTAAATGTATGCACCAGTTAGTTATATGTAGTATAGTTACATTGATTCACCGTGGATCCCTCTCAGACTCCACATAGGTTGATGGATTGTTGGAAGGCTATCTTGACATGTTAGTTATTGATTATTGACTCATTGACTTGGGGATTGCTTGGGAGAGTAGTATAACGTCTGTGACCAAAGCCAAATCTTGCTCGTTTCTCGTCTTGCGCTAATCCCGACCACACAGGGGGTTGAGCCGTACCGTATACTATTCGTTTTGGCCAAAACGTTAGTATACATATTGCATCTACAGCCGGTCACAGGCTCTGTTATACTCAAACACTAGCTTAGCATTGCATCATTCTGGACATTGACATCATCTTGCTTATTGGTCTTTTTACTATTAAATACAAAAAAATATATTATTTCTTTAACTGTCTCGTACTTTACATTTATTAATTATTAATTTAGAATTTCTAGATGTGGATGAAATATGTTCTTGCTCCCTTATGACTCGAGACCCAACATTTTTAGGTGATTGCGACGAAGAGGAGCTGCCTTACTACACTTTCTTCGGGACAGACTTGGGTCCCGCAGTGGCTGAACCAGGAACCCCTGAACCCTAGACTGTTGGCTTAGTACTTTCCTTTGCTTTCTTTTTCAGAATCTATTGTAATAAAATGAATATTGTTGTTGTTTGTTTTATTTCCAGACTTTTTCCAGTCGAATAAAATATTTTATTTTCGTTAGATGTTTATGCATGTTGTGTTTCACTGCTTGATACAGCTTACTGTTGTCGTCTCACAACGGTGCAGGCTGAGCATGATCCGACTAGATCCACTACATTGGGATCGGATCGTGACATATTTCCTTAGGCAAGGAGATTGATACTAGGATTGTCTACTGTGACCACTCTCGATTACGAGTCCTACACAAGGCTACGATAGAGACTTTACTATATAGTTTGAGAGTTACACACATGACTATACTCTATAGGACCGTTAGCACCACACAGACATGCCATTATACAATTTATTTGCTAACCTCGTCTAGTATCACGCTTCTCTATGGCATGTCACCAACTTATATTGATTTATTCTTTGTGTTTATTTTCTTTTCTTCTTGCATGTGTATTTATTGTATATTCGGCATGTATATTATGTATCTTACTACTTCCCTTCCGAGGACCTGATTTTTTTCGAATTTTTGCTGAATCGCTTGTAGGATTATGTTGGCATGTGCTTTCATAGGATTCAGGTATCGCTATTGGTACCATTTATCTTCTCCTGTATTTTATGTTTCATACCATGTACTAACTGTTGTATTGCCTAGTTTTATAAACTTATTATTCTTTCGAGTCTATTCGAACATATGTACTAGTGGACTGCATACTATGAAACATATTGTTCATTCTTCATGTTCATATACATGTGGATTGAGATATAGATTGTCTGACTAGTTATGGATAAATTTATCCTACTAAAGACACCGTATACGTTTTTGAGTTGGACTGAAGTCTACTTGATACTTAGCTGGTCATTGTCACGTAACCTAGCGCTGTATATTTTGGGACTGGGATGTAAAATAGTTATTATGGTGTCCCATGCAGGTCAAAGCACATCGTATCACTTACGTAACTGTACTGATACAAGCTTGTAATGGATTAAAAATGAATAGGATCTCAACCCACAACTTATTGACAAGTCCTTTTGAACTCCATTATTGTCATTGGACTCCATATACGCACTCGATCACCCCCTTCATTAACATCTCATATTATTGCTTCTCGTTTCTTCCTATCTCGGAGTGACTCATGCTTAGTGATCCCTGTAGAAGTAGGATCTTTTAGAATAGATGTCTATACAAGATCATGTATGTTTTAAGGATAGACTCCCCCTATATACAGACATATTAGAATAAAGTGGTAGTTTTAGACCATAACAAAAGAGTGACCCCAATAGAAAAACTTAAATCAACTTGGCTCCACTCTCTAACTAGGTTACCCTTTCAATTGGTATAACGTGGATTAGACATACAACTAGGTAGTATCTAGCTAATCATATAACTAGATATAAGTAGTTGCATGGGTGTGGCAATTATATGGTCAAAGTCTAAGACTGGTAGAAATACATGTTTAGACCGTTTGGGTACTTACCTATTATATATATATATATATATATATATATATATATATATATATATATATATATATATATATATATTGAGGTGTCCTTTCACCAAGCCGAGCCGTGGCCTAAAGCTACCCAGCCGCCCGAGAGAGGATTCCAACCTGAGACCTATGCTCGGGTGGCCTCCCGCACTACCACTAGGCTAGTGCCTTAGGGACTTATATATATAATAGTTTATATATACAAAAAATATTTACTTTATATGTATTTCGAGAACAAAATATTTATTTGTATATTTCTTAAAAACCTATAATAATTTTTTATAAGAATTAAATACCTCGTATATACGTATTCGCACTCGACTTACAAATACCAAAACAAAAAACTATAGTGAAATTTTTAGTTGGTTTACAACCTATCTAACTTACAAGAATTTCGTCCTCGAAATTTAGAAATAACTAGGGTAGGCAGGGTTGAGAAGGTAGAATGATTTTCTTATTACGAAAACAAGATCAAAACATTAAGCATGGAGATGGAAACGATGTTTGACGAAAATAGGCGAATTACATAACTAGAAAAATTAAATCAATGGGTATAGTCTAGAGGATGGTCGTATGCATGACATCCTATATATATATATATATATATATATATATATATATATATATATATATATATATAAGAAGGTAATTGTATTAATAATTAAGAAAAAATAAACAACTTTACATCTTGTTCATCATCAGATTAACATCATTCTCAATACTATGGATGATGCCAATCTTAGGTGTGACCAAACCCTCAAATATTTTTTTGTTGTGCTCTCTCCATATGTGCCATACTGCTGTCTGAAGCCGGATTTGAGCCTCCATAAACCATAGCGTTCCTCTTTTTCTGTTAGCTTGAACAAGATTTATTACATCAATTAATTTGCGAGCCCCCTGTCCAGCCAGTTGCATCTTTCCTATTTGTGTATGCCATGTATCCCAAGTTTCATTGCATGTAAAAAAATAGGTGACCCATTATCGCATTTTCTTGTCTGCATAATATGCATCTTTGGTCGGGAATATGCATCCCAAATCTTCCAAGTCTGTCAAGAGTGAGCATCCTTCGACTAATGAGTTTATACATACATAGTTGGATCTTTGTCGCAGTGCCTTTTGTCCAAATATCCACATGCTCTATCTTTGGATGAGTGGCTCGAATTTGATTGTATATGTCAGCCTGGATGAAAGCACCAGTGATCGAACAATCCCAAAACCACTTATCGTTGGCTAGTGAGCTATCAAGCACCAATTTCTTGATGTCCTGACCAAATTGGCGGATGACTCCATAAGTCTCTAGTCTCCGTCGCCTATTATATATAATGCAATCAACCCGATCCCGCTCGTTGATACTCGCCATCGCATTTGACCCGCTCCAATCCGCTATTGACCTGTGATGCAGCCATGGTTCCGTCAACAGAAGAGTGTTCGTGCCATTTTTGAATCGACGAGAGATGAGGTTTTGAACAGATGCTCGGTACTTAATAATGTTTTTAAAGGTTACCGAGTCGTTATTGTTGGAGTTTTGGCCTTTCCTTTAGAAACTTTAGTCCCACATCGGATAGGCCAAAGAGTTTGTATCTCTATATATTAGCTTTGCTATTATTGGAGATGCACATGTGGTGTGGAGGTGCACATGGGCTTGTCATGTGGGGTTATTTTTCTAATGGGAAAAAGGCTAAAATCAACAATAAAAGCATTCATGCTTTTTGCTCTTGGAAAATTTATTTCCATAGGAGCTAAGCCCCGTAGGGGCTTAGCGACTCGGACTCGGACTCATGGGCTCATGAGGCGTAATGTGGCATTTTGTTGGCGCACGTCAGTATCGTCGCTAGGTGCATAGTACTAGGAGCGCTGGTGCAAGGAGCGTTGGATGTGCGCAGTTGGCAGCAGAACGTGCGTTTGTATGTTCTGGACGGTTGCTACATGTTCGGGGTGGTTATTACCACGTCCCTAACTTTGTGGCAACCGACCAGTTGCTGCAGGGCCTATATAAGGCATCCTCTCTCTCTCAAGGCTCATTACAGAATAGAAAGAGAAGCCACCAGAAAGTTTATGAAGTATTCTTTAGCACAAGTAAAGATAATTCAGACGTGTTCTTTAACACAGTTCTGATCTGCAGCCTTC
>JANAVB010003690.1:0-31352 GCA_029216955.1 Iris pallida
AATCTCGTTCGAACTTACGTTCTTTGCCACAAGCCCAGATTCCTCCCATCTCTATCAGATTGTTACTGTGGCTCGTATGATGCAGTTGAGGTGGGAGAACATTTTTCTGAATTTCTCGGTATTCGTATCGAACGCTACAATAAATTGGTAATTACATGAGTAAGAAAGAAAATGAAGACTTCCATGCATTGCAGAGATACGTGATCCACGGATACGGAGATATGTGGAGACACCAAGAAGAGGCATTAATAGGCCTCCAAGCTCTATTTGATTGATCCCGATACTGAAAACTGCATATCGAATCATGTTTCCGTGTCCATTGCTTCTCTCAACGTACTGTTGCAACAATCTATGCTCTCCTGATGAAGAGTGGAAGTAGAACAACAATAAAGAAGGAGTTGTGCCCATCACGTCCATCAAGCGAGTTCCGAGGAACATCAAGCCAGTCCTTGGTCATGGGTTGCAGACAAAGTAACCGATCCTCTCCGTTGTATCGTCGTCCCCCGAGATCGAAGCACAACAGCCCGTCACAGGAAGCTAACAAGCTATGCTCCAGCTTACTTGGAAGATCTAGAGTCTCGCTCTCTACCACTCCCCTCCTTGTGGCGCTCGCGCTGAGACTCATCTGGTACAGGATGGAGTACGACTCGAACACGATACTCGTACGGGCTCGACGGGTGTGACTGAGGATGAAACATGGGCTCGTTGTCAACAAATACCAAGACTTACACACCAATCGAACGGCAAGTACGGATCTCACCGGAAGCCTCTCGAAGATCAACGAGACGAGGACGTCGTCAGGAATAGTACTAATACCATTGCATAGTTGTCTCTTTGCTGGTCTTTCGCAGATGCTTGTCATCTCGCCGCCGTCTGATTTTCTTACTCTCTTCATCTCTTCCGTCTCTGTTGGTTGTATCTATCAATCAATTGTAGGATAGACGGGAGAAGGGAGAAGTAACAAATCTACAACGAACCATTAGTCCTTTATATAAGTATGTCTTTATATAGAAATTTTACTTGGACTAGAAATTTATTCCAATCCTGTTAGTATTAGACTACATAAATTAGACGGATGTAAATTTTTGTACGTACTATATATTATTTCAATAATGATTAAATTTGAGTTAAATTTAGATTCATGATTAATTATGTGATTGACAAATCTCCGGATAATAAGATTCTCTTCTTTTTTTTAGTTGGGCATATAGGGAAATAAATGTAGGAAAATGTTCAAAAAAGGTATATTTGATATTCAACATCATAATTGAAAGTATCTATCAGATTTATCTTATTTTCTTAAGATATATATATTTTTTTTTTCTCAAGATATATATATATATATATATAGGAAAAATTTGAGTGGCACCCCACTTTTTTTATGCTTATTTAAGTTGCACCCCACAAGTTTACATGAATGTATGACACCCCCCACTTTGGACGGTTTCCGTCCAAAACGAACGGTTGACCCATTTGACCAATTTTTTTTGACGAAAATACCCCCCTATTTGTTCTCTTCTTCCCCGAGTTAGGTCTCGCCCCCCTCCGCCGTGCTCGGCCGTCCTCTACGGCGTCGCCGTGCTCGGCCCCCCTCCACGGCAGCCTCCCCTCCCTCGAGAGCTTCCTCCTCTCCGCCGGCTTCACCGTGCCGTCGCAGCTCAACCCGCTCGAGTACGCCATGGAAATCCTTCACCAGCTTCCCCCCCCCCCCCCCACTGCACAACTACTCCTCCTCCTCCTCCTACTAAGCACGAGACTCCTCCACCTCCTCTAATGGCTACGGAGGTGAGCTACACGAGCTCGAGAACCCACGAGATCGTCACTCTCTACAAGAGCTTCTGGAAGATCATCATCCGCTCCAAGCAGCTCCTCCTCACGAACACGCTCGAGGCGCTGGTGCTCGGCCTCCTCCTCGGCACCATCTACATCGACGCCGGCTACAGCAAGCAAGGGATGGAGAAGAGGCTGGGCTTCTTCGCCTTCACCCTCACCTTCCTCCTCTCCTCCACCACCGAGACCCTCCCCCTCTTCGTCGGCGAGAGGGCGATCCTCCTCCGCGAGGCCTCCTCGGGGGTCTACCGCCTCTCCTCCCACCTCGCCGCCAACACCCTCGTCTTTCTCCCCTACCTCCTCGCCATCGCGCTCCTCTACTCCGCCTCCGTCTACTCCCTCGTCTTACAAGTACGGCCTCGACGCTGCTGCGGCTGCCGCGCTCTACGGCTGCTGCTGCGGCGACGGCGGCGGTGGGGGCTAGGGGGCGGAGCGGGGGGGGGGGGGGGGGGGGGTTGATGATGGTTGATGGTGGTGGTGGTGATGATGATGGTGATGATGTTGGTGATGGTGGTGGTGGTGATGGCCGTGGGGGGGTGCGGCGAGGTCGGGGAGGGGGGGGGGGGGGGGGGGGGGGGGGGGGGGGGAGTGCGGCGACGCCGTGGAGGGAGGCCGAGCACGGCGGAAGGGGTGGTGGGTGCAGCCACGTGTGACGGGGAGGGGGAACACACAAAAGGAGACAAGGATATTTTCGTCAAATATATATATATATATATATATATATATATATATATATATATATATATATATATATATATATATTCTATGTTACCAAATTAACTTATGCCCACCTAAATAATTCGTATGGATACATATAGGGAAATAAATGCCAAAAACATGTGAAAGGGGTATATTAGTAATTAGGATTTTATCAAATTTATTTGGTGTGCCGAGAGCTTTTATGTTGCTGTGCCGAGAGCTTTTATGTTGCAATACCCCACTCGGATAGATAATAGGATTTTTTTGTTTTTTAAAAAATTATTTACATTATCTAATAACAGTTTTTTATAAGATTATCAAACTGTCAGTGATTTTTACCTTGCCGGGTCCTCCGGGTATCCGCTCTAATACCACTAGGATAGAGAGCTCGGACAACTATCGTGATATTTCAAATGACATATATACTTGTCGGAAAAGTCAACCACTCCGTTTTAATTCCGACACTTTCTTGTTATGTTGGGAATACTCGTATCTTTTATTTTCGACATTCTTATCTTCTGTTGGAAGAAAGAGATTTCTTTTATCATATATGCGAGGATTCTTGATGGGAACCAATTATAGAGTTTTCTTATTCAAATGGCTGTAATGTCATTGTTCAAATCTAGAATTTTAGAATCTTTTAAATTTGAGGATTCATCCATGCAAATTGATGACAACCAATTCCATACTTCATATAGTAAAACTTGAAGTTCAGATATAATGGCAATTAAAACAACATGAACGGCCTACATGTTAACTACCTTTATTGATGCAACTCAAAAGATCACCTATTGAAATACATCAAAATGTAAGAAACTTTAACTTTGTGGACTTTGTTGTAGCAACTTGAGAACTTTGAGAGAGCCTTGAATTCAACTCTATAACAAAATTTATTTGGAAGAAGTCTATTGTTAACTAATGTATCAGATTATAAGTTAACAGAGATACTTGCATCACTATCCCATCTTCAAATAATTACAAGATACAAGGCTTTCTATGTGAGGCACCCACTTCCGAGTAGGACAGTGCCTCGAGTTGTTGATCCCCGTCTTCCTCAAAGTCTTGGACGTCAAGTTATAGAGCGCAAAACGACCAAAAAGACCGTGACCATATCTTAGCAGAAGCTCCTTCCCATCCTCCCAAATGACCAAAGGAGTGCACCATGTGGAATATCCATAGACTGGATTACTCAGGTCCCCTACTGGAACTGTGTGTACTGCTTGACCCATTCCTCTTTGGTGTTGTCATTTAAACACCATATGTCCATCTCGCTCGAATCTTCATTTGTTTGCCACAAACCCAAACATCCTCCTCCCATCTCCATCAGATTGTTACTATCGTGATGTCGTTGTAGATGCAGTCGAGGAGAAGGGCACATTTCTCTGAATTTCTCAGTATTCGTATCGAATGCTAATATACAATCACAATCATACGTGAGAGACAGACAGATGTGTGAATCCCGGAGCAGAGAGGAGATTCCAGAAGAGGCATGAATAGGTCTCCAAGCTCTATTTAATCCTCCAATAGATAACACTTCATATCCAAACGCTTCATGTCTAGTGCCTAGTTCAAAGTACTGTCGCAACAATCTATACTCTCCTGTTGAAGAGTGGAAACTTACACTACTAAAATCTGTCAATTCAGCGACGCGTAAAGACGTCGCTAAAAAGGAAAATTACGTCGCTAATTACTATTAGCGACGTCATTAGCGACGTTTTCAAGTAGTCGGGATTAACCTAGTCGCTAAACAAGGAAACGTCGCCATACGTCGCTATTGCGACGAGCTTTAGCGACGTGTCAACGTCGCTAATATAGCGACTGCCAGCGACATAAAACGTCATAATATACCGACGTAAACTAGCGACGTTGAGCGACTCTCTCTCGCATCGATGCTGACCTGGCATGAAAGCGATATGGCGACGTTCTGCGACTTTCCTACGTCGCTGCGTTACCGACGTTTACCGACGATCAGCGACGATTTTACTTACAGTTAGCGACGTAATTAGCGACGTTTCTTTCGTCGCTGACCGTCGGTAATCGTCGCTGAACGTCGCTAATATTAAAAAAATAAAAAAAAATACAGCATTTGCAGCATTCCCTGCAGCATTTGCAGCATCCCCCACACCATTTGTTACAGCAACAACGGTGTGTATTACGAACACAGTATCAAACAACACAGATACACACAATCACGAACATGTTTGAAACACAATCTCATCAATCAACACAAATATATAAAAATTTGTAACAACAATGTCCAACATAATGGTCCACAACTGTCACGCCCCGCTCCCGTAGGAGCGATCGTCCTCGCTAAGGCGTGATGCCGCACGAGCCTAGATTGCGCTCGTGCAAGGCAATTCCATAACGGCCGATTACATCGGCGGCGACGGGGTCGTCGCACAGAAGTCCCAAGCAGAAACATTGAAAACATTGCAGCGGAATTTAAAGAAGAACACATGGACACAAGTAACTCAGAAGAATCTCTTTATTAATATTGAATACAAGATTACATTGTGGGCGCAAGGCCGATTACAAGTCTCTCAGGCTCACTTTTCACTCGTGTTACAAGTCACTCTGCTCTCTCTCTCTTCTCTCGATACAATACTTGAATCCAGCGGAAGCTTCGGAAGGCGATGTCCATACATTATGTCCTGTATAAGTCTTCGGGTCACGCGGCCGCACGCTTCGACTCGCCAAGGAACTCCATGCCTCGACGCATCCAAGCGAGCTCTGCGCCACGAGCTTCTACCTGTGCCTGCACATGAAACACTATGTGGGTGTCAGTACCACTGTACTGGTGGAGTGAGCTTCTTGCCCACCCATACATAACCGACACGTTTCATTTACTTTGTGCAGCTTAAACCCTTTCAATTGTCTTTCTAGTCTTGCCTTAGGATTCATTTTAGGACAAGGACGTCTCAGTTGATAACTAGCGATGCAACGACAAGGTCATGCAACGACAGGGTCACGCTATCTTGCCAACGTGTGTTTTGATCGAGGCAGTGCCTCATCGCTTAGGTACCTGACCAAACTTCAAGACGGGACGGCAGGGTCGTGCCACATTCTATTCCAAACTTAGACTTGTTCAAGACTGTGCTTTGTCGAGGGGCAATTCACGTGAACTCGGCCGTGCCAGGACCTTTGATTAAACTCAAGCGCCACTAGACCAATTCTTGTGCTAACGATTCAAGTGCCAAGGGACGGCAACGGGACGACTCGTACAGGTCGTGCCTTAGACTTTACTTAGACTTTGCTCGTGCTTCAAGATTGAGGCCGTGCCTCGCAAGTTATCAAGACTTATCGTGCTACCGCCTTGCGGCCTTCCTGTTCGACTCATGAACCAACTTTAGACAAGACTTGCCAAACCTAGCATTAATCTCATGGACATCCCGACGCCAATCTATCGTGACAAGCACGGTGCCTACGCTGCAGCCCAGTCTTAGGCCCAGACCTTGTGTTACCAACAGGACCTGCATTCAAGCACTAGACCCAAATCCAAAGGCATACACGCGGTGTGCCGCTATTGCCGACACATCTACATGAGTGGTCACTAGCAATTTCAAGCTATCTTAGACATGGCTCGGCGGGGGTATCGGTCCGCCCTTCTAAGGGTAGCTAGTCCCGGAAGCGCCGATACTCCCATGCGGTCATCCAGCATCCTACTTTGAGCCACACTCGCTTCTCCCGGGCGGATGATCCCGGTGCCCCAGAGGAGATCACCCGAGAAGACTACACCTTGTCGACAAGTTGTCCATGACCATGCAAGACTCGATCTATCCAATCTATCCAGTCTTTCCTTAACATGACCATGCATTCCTTTATTCTATCGAGACTCCCAAGCCGCGGGACCAATCTCGTGTGCGGGACTTATCAAGTATTCAGGCAGGACATGACCGGGCAGGACCGGCATGCTTAAAAGTATTCAAGCAGGACATGACCGGACGGGACCGGCATGCTTAAAAGTATTCGGCCGTGGCTCGTGCCTTAGACAGACATGGTTCTCTAGGCGACGCTAACGCTCAAGTCATATACTTATACGATGAGCCTTGTTCTCAAGGGACTACTTGACTTGACAACCGCAGCTAGAGCGGGATAGAGCTAGGAATGGCTTCGTTAGCCTAGAGCAACTCTTGTTGACTTATACGGGCAATGACTCGACGAGCGAAGGCTACGCCGAGCTACGCATCGAGGGAACGTGCTAGGCACGGGGTCGACTTAACAACCAAGTCTTGGGTGCCTAGACTTAAGCCAACAAGCCGTACAAGGATGACTTAACTTGTGGGACGTGCAAAGGCTATGCCAAGCCTTGCGGGACCAGACCGTGCATGCTTTGTTAAGCATTCGTGCGGGCGACGCCTATGACTTAGGCTTATTCAAGTATCGGGACAAGTCGACGGGACAATGCATGCTTGGTTAAGCATTCACGCGGGCGACGCCTATGACTTAGGCTTATTTGAGTGTTGGGACCAAATCGACGGGACCAACGGGACATGCCAAGGCTCTGCCAAGCCTTGCGCAACGGGACCGTGCCTGCTTTAGCAAGCATTTACGCAGGCGACGCCTAAGACTTAGGCTAATATGAGTGTCGGGGCAATTTAGCAACTTAGGCCAACTTCCTTCTCCCAAGCCACGGGATCGAAGGATCGAGTGTCATTTGAAAGCACGCTGAGCTGACTTCTATGTTGATCGTTGGACCATCTCCATATTCTAGGACACTTCCGACCCGACGGGATTACTCCCTTAGCTATGTTGGTGCGTAGCTTTTATATTAGCCTACTTGTGCGAGTTGAAAACACGATTTATTATGTGCAAGCTAAGATAGAGTAAGTTCACCGAAACTCCCCCACCTGAACGATGTCTCCGGGCGAGCCGTTGCAAGGCTTAGTTCCAACGCCGTCGGCGTTTCGATTCCTCCGATTAACTTTGCGGGTCGGGGCACTACAACATACACCACTCAGAACAAGTCTCGTCCTCGAGACTTTCCTGAGGGCAGGCCATCCTACCATTTCTATGGCCAAGACTTATTCGTATGCATCTCGCCTACGCGTTCCTTCGATTCCGAGCTACGCTCGCACGACTTATCAATCTTTCCGTTAACACGATTTCAAGATCTCGACACTCTCGTTCCCCAGTCGTGTTTGAACTCAACGTATCACTTGGCTGGATCGTGCACGCATTCCAAGCGTCCCCAAAATACATGCATTCAACCAAGCCGCATGATAGAGAGTTGTCATTCTCACTCGAGTCGCATCGTGCACATACCCAGGCGTCCCTGAAATATATACATGTCAGCCGAGTCTCGTGAGCAGGATTTCCTACATTCGTGATTTACACTATCCATTTAAACTAATCCTCAAGATCAATCCTTCGATTGATAACACTTGCAACAGGGACGTTTCGCCTAACCGCTAGGCCATCTTTTCAAGGCTAAGTCAATGTCAGGATTGGAATCATAGTTCCCCAACAATAATGCCAATACTGACCCCAATCCTAGGGTCAAACCATAGTCGGTAATATGGGGTTTTCTACCCAAGCTCGCGTCACTCAGATTTCTAAACATCGAGCACGATCACCTATTCGCATCAACACGTTCGTTGCATGGAATTCAAATCCGTTCAATCTTCAACTCTAACCAATTCGTGTACTCGATCACAAGGTCATCTAGCTCGACAATACGTTGCGCCCCAATCTTACGCGAGTCCGATTATCCACGACGGTTTATGAATCACCATGTAACGCGCCCGTAGAATAATCGTTCTCATCGGGGCGTAACTCTTGTTTGAGTCTAGACTCATTCATTCTCGATACGCGGATTGGACCTACTCAATCCTCAAGCACACTGATTCATTCACGAGTCACCTTCGCGTCAAACCACAAGTCGAAGCATACAAATTGCCACGCCAAGCAAGTTTGATCACTCCCGCTGTATGAATCACCATACCATCGCTCACGCGGAGTGATCGCCCTAATCGGCGCGACGCATGTGCAAGGCTGGAATTGCGCTCGCATAAGACAAGAATGTCGATGTTGGGGTTATCGTCGAAGTAAATCCAAGCATTTTCATTTTCATCCGAGACAGATTTCGATTCGACAGTCTACCCGTCATTTGTTCAACCAGAAAATCCTCGAGCCAAGTTTATCTTTTCCTCGATACATTTCAATATCTCGATTACAACATCCATCGGAACAGTAACATGCACGTTCGTCATTTGCCGAGTCAGAGTACCCCCGAGTTATCGTATATCGGTCTCTGATACGCCTCAATACCATCGACGATATGTGTAACCTGACGATCTTCCTTGCAACCAATTTCGAGTCGCGCGACTGATGCCATTGTCCGAGTTGGATATCCCACAATTTCCTCGATATTCAAGATCAAGCTCGATCACTATTCCTCAAGCTCATTTCAAGATCGTCGTTCAAAACCCAAGTTACATTTCATTTGTATCAATCCGAAATCGTACGTGCGATTCCTCTAAGTTTCCTCGATCAAGACCATTCATTTTCATTCATCGGTTCGAATCATTTCGATATCGATTTCTACTCGCGTTGCCTACTCGCAAGTCGTCCGAACGAGATGCTCGTTCGAGACACACGAAGTCACGTCCAACTAAACGTGACGCGCTCTAAGGCTTTGCGCGATCGCATCGCCTCGCCGACATACTCGAAATCCTCAATTTTTGCTCGAATGATTTCCAAGAAAAATCCATACACCACTCGGATTCGAGCCATCCGTTCTAGTCCTCAATCAAGTTCGCATCATGCGCTAAGACATCTCTTAGATTCGTTCGACGAATCACTAGCGTAGTCGCTCGCGTCGTACCGACGCACAAAGTCGTTCGCACTATATCTTGAAATCCAAGTCAATCCTTCGTGTACGCCTAAGCGTTAACTCGATAGCATTCCTATCGACAGACACTCTAAGTGCATCTCCACCCCCGACCGAGCGATACTTGATATCGTTCGCGATTCGTTGCACCAAGGGTCGAGGTGCGCGACGCGAAACACAACTTAGCCAAAAGGCCGTGTGCATAGCTATCCCGTGCGGACTAAATGTTGAGTTTGCAAGCTCATTTGTTAGGGTCGACGTTTGGACTAATTAGGCATGCATGCGACTTGCTAAGGTCGACGTAGTACTATTCGGGCACACGCGCGACTTGCTAACATTAGCACGTGTTTTCAATCGAGTCAAGTTTGCAACGTTCGGCACAAAGGCCTTGCCTATCGATGCGTTTGAGTGTACGCTTGTACGAGCTTTCGAAAAATATTTAGACTTATTGTATGGACATGCCGAGGGACATTTGAGAGAGAGCGCACCAACGATAACAACTTGCGGAAGCAACAGAGTTTTGCGAAAACATCGAAGTTAAAGAATTCAATCGACGGTCCAAGGACGTAAAGCCGTGCTCTGATACCATTATGTCACGCCCCGCTCCCGTAGGAGCGATCGTCCTCGCTAAGGCATGATGCCGCACGAGCCTAGATTGCGCTCGTGCAAGGCAATTCCATAACGGCCGATTACATCGGCGGCGACGGGGTCGTCGCACAGAAGTCCCAAGCAGAAACATTGAAAACATTGCAGCGGAATTTAAAGAAGAACACATGGACACAAGTAACTCAGAAGAATCTCTTTATTGATATTGAATACAAGATTACATTGTGGGCGCAAGGCCGATTACAAGTCTCTCAGGCTCACTTTTCACTCGTGTTACAAGTCACTCTGCTCTCTCTCTTCTCTCGATACAATACTTGAATCCAGCGGAAGCTTCGGAAGGCGATGTCCATACATTATGTCCTGTATAAGTCTTCGGGTCACGCGGCCGCACGCTTCGACTCGCCAAGGAACTCCATGCCTCGACGCATCCAAGCGAGCTCCGCGCCACGAGCTTCTACCTGTGCCTGCACATGAAACACTATGTGGGTGTCAGTACCACTGTACTGGTGGAGTGAGCTTCTCGCCCACCCATACATAACCGACACGTTTCATTTACTTTGTGCAGCTTAAACCCTTTCAATTGTCTTTCTAGTCTTGCCTTAGGATTCATTTTAGGACAAGGACGTCTCAGTTGATAACTAGCGATGCAACGACAAGGTCGTGCAACGACAGGGTCACGCTATCTTGCCAACGTGTGTTTTGATCGAGGCAGTGCCTCATCGCTTAGGTGCCTGACCAAACTTCAAGGCGGGACGGCAGGGTCGTGCCACATTCTATTCCAAACTTAGACTTGTTCAAGACTGTGCTTTGTCGAGGGGCAATTCACGTGAACTCGGCCGTGCCAGGACCTTTGATTAAACTCAAGCGCCACTAGACCAATTCTTGTGCTAACGATTCAAGTGCCAAGGGACGGCAACGGGACGACTCGTACAGGTCGTGCCTTAGACTTTACTTAGACTTTGCTCGTGCTTCAAGATTGAGGCCGCGCCTCGCAAGTTATCAAGACTTATCGTGCTACCACCTTGCGGCCTTCCTGTTCGACTCATGAACCAACTTTAGACAAGACTTGCCAAACCTCGTATTAATCTCATGGACATCCCGACGCCAATCTATCGTGACAAGCACGGTGCCTACGCTGCAGCCCAGTCTTAGGCCCAGACCTTGTGTTACCAACAGGACCTGCATTCAAGCACTAGACCCAAATCCAAAGGCATACACGCGGTGTGCCGCTATTGCCGACACATCTACATGAGTGGTCACTAGCAATTTCAAGCTATCTTGGACATGGCTCGGCGGGGGTATCGGTCCGCCCTTCTAAGGGTAGCTAGCCCCGGAAGCGCCGATACTCCCATGCGGTCATCCAGCATCCTACTTTGAGCCACACTCGCTTCTCCCGGGCGGATGATCCCGGTGCCCCGGAGGAGATCACCCGAGAAGACTACACCTTGTCGACAAGTTGTCCATGACCATGCAAGACTCGATCTATCCAATCTATCCAGTCTTTCCTTAACATGACCATGCATTCCTTTATTCTATCGAGACTCCCAAGCCGCGGGACCAATCTCGTGTGCGGGACTTATCAAGTATTCAGGCAGGACATGACCGGGCAGGACCGGCATGCTTAAAAGTATTCAAGCAGGACATGACCGGACGGGACCGGCATGCTTAAAAGTATTCGGCCGTGGCTCGTGCCTTAGACAGGCATGGTTCTCTAGGCGACGCTAACGCTCAAGTCATATACTTATACGACGAGCCTTGTTCTCAAGGGACTACTTGACTTGACAACCGCAGCTAGAGCGGGATAGAGCTAGGAATGGCTTCGTTAGCCTAGAGCAACTCTTGTTGACTTATACGGGCAATGACTCGACGAGCGAAGGCTACGCCGAGCTACGCATCGAGGGAACGTGCTAGGCACGGGGTCGACTTAACAACCAAGTCTTGGGTGCCTAGACTTAAGCAACAAGCCGTACAAGGATGACTTAACTTGCGGGACGTGCAAAGGCTATGCCAAGCCTTGCGGGACCGGACCGTGCATGCTTTGTTAAGCATTCGTGCGGGCGACGCCTATGACTTAGGCTTATTCAAGTATCGGGACAAGTCGACGGGATAATGCATGCTTGGTTAAGCATTCACGCGGGCGACGCCTATGACTTAGGCTTATTTGAGTGTTGGGACCAAATCGACGGGACCAACGGGACATGCCAAGGCTCTGCCAAGCCTTGTGCAACGGGACCGTGCCTGCTTTAGCAAGCATTTACGCAGGCGACGCCTAAGACTTAGGCTAATATGAGTGTCGGGGCAATTTAGCAACTTAGGCCAACTTCCTTCTCCCAAGCCACGGGATCGAAGGATCGAGTGTCATTTGAAAGCACGCTGAGCTGACTTCTATGTTGATCGTTGGACCATCTCCATATTCTAGGACACTTCCGACCCGACGGGATTACTCCCTTAGCTATGTTGGTGCGTAGCTTTTATATTAGCCTACTTGTGCGAGTTGAAAACACGATTTATTATGTGCAAGCTAAGATGGAGTAAGTTCACCGAAACTCCCCCACCTGAACGATGTCTCCGGGCGAGCCGTTGCAAGGCTTAGTTCCAACGCCGTCGGCGTTTCGATTCCTCCGATTAACTTTGCGGGTCGGGGCACTACAACAACTTAACTGCCAAGTATGGGAAGGAATGGCTCAGAACACAACCCAAAATTCATTCTAGCATACATTAGTGTGAATCATCTATGTTCTGTACATATGGTGTAGTATATGTTCTTATCGTATGTAGTATCTGAAGAATGTAACAGAATCAAGATGAACTCACATAATGTAATACTAAGACGTCATCTACTACTATATAAGATATAGTGATAGGTTGTCGTATCATCATTGCCGAAGTCGGAGAACAGTCAACTTTATCTACGGCTACATAGTTTCTGCCTCGCCAGTCGAATGGTTGCAGGGACTATGTCCTGATCACCATGTCGTACCGTAGATTAATACAAATGGAGCTGGAGCCAAAATACAGAAACCAAAATATGATATCCACCTCAAGTGTAGAGTCGGAGGAGAAGATCTTTTCTACCCTCTCCCTCCCTCACGCTATCAACGTCACAACTTTTCTACCTCAAGTTCTGATCAAGTATTTTCCTTCTCTTCTCCTCCACCATGGCTCTGAACCTATCTGCTCCTCCCTACTTCCCTTCTTCTTATGATATCCAACTTTTCGGAGTCATCGGAGAAGGAGTCGAATGAGTCGGCGGTGATAGCAGATGATTGCAAGACAGGGAGCAAAAAGACAGGCGAAGAAGAGGACGATACGAGTCGAATGGGGGATTCGAGTGACAATGTAGGCACCGAGAAGTCGGATAGCGTCACAGATGAGGAGGCTCGAGTATGACCCACGTCAGAGGAGGAGAGGAAACCAGTAGCGCGGCGACGAGTGCGAGTCAGAGCTCCGGGCCGGCAAAGAGGACCCGTTCCCATTTCGACTCTGCAGCCAGCAAAAAGTTGAAGAAGCCGGGCACGCTGAGCAGCCCGTTATACCTTGATGAGGACGATCCGGAAGACAATGCTGATTTAGTTTTGCCTTCTCCTCTCCTCCACCATGGCTATGGACCCATCTGCTCCTCCCTACTTCCCTTCTTCTTATTTGACTCTCTCAGCCACATATGATATCCAGCTCAAGTGTAGAGTCGGAGGAGAAGAAGTGGACATGAAGAAGAGGGGGAAGCAGCACAGTCGGCGGCATGACCCGGAGGAAGTACAGAGGTTTTCTTCAACATACGTAGGAGAACTATAAGGATATATCTTTTCACAACATATCACCTTGTCAAAGACCCTTAATGTGACAACCATGTTACCACGGTGTCGAAAAACTAACATGTCATAATTTTATAAGCCGTGTGTTTTGACATAATCCTCCAACCGGATTTCAGTTCTATGTAATAATGCAAGATTACGACATAGGAGGAAAGAGTTGGAAGGATTATGTAAAAATACATGGCTTAGAAAATTATGACATGTTAGTCTTCCGACACCGCGGTAACATGGTTGTCACATTAAGGGTCTTTGGTAAGATGACATATTGTGAAAAGATATATCCTTATAGTTCTCCTACGTATGTTGAAGAAAACCTCTGTACTTCCTCCGGGTCATACCGTCGGCTGTGCTGCTTCCCCTCCTCTTCCTGTCCACTTCTTCTCCCTCGACTCTACACTTGAGCTGGATATCATATGTGCCTGAGAGAGTCAAATAAGAAGAATGGAAGTAGGGAGGAGCAGATGGGTCCATAGCCATGGTGGAGGAGAGGAGAAGGCAAAATTGAATCAGTATTGTCTTCCGGATCGTCCTCATCAAGGCATAACGGGCTGCTCAACGTGCCCAGCTTCTTCAACTTCTCGCTGGCTGCAGAGTCGAAATAGGAACGGGTCCTCTTTGTCGGCCCGGAGCTCTGACTCGCACTCGTGGCCGCGCTATCGGTTTTCTCTCCTCCTCTGACGCAGGTCATAAGAGAAGAAATTTCGTACCTCTTCTTCACATAAACATCATTGCCGCCTTGTACTCGAGCCTAGCCTCCTCGTCTGTGATGCTATCCAACTTCTCGGAGTCATCGGAGAAGGAGTCGAATGAGTCGGCGGTGATAGCAGATGATTGCAAGACAGGGAGCGAAAAGACAGGCGAAAAAAAGGACGATACGAGTCGAACGGGAGATTCGAGTGACAATGTAGGCACCGAGAAGTCGGATAGCATCACAGACGAGGAGGCTCGAGTACAAGACGGCAATGATGTTTATGTGAAGAAGAGGTACGAAATTTCTTCTCTTATGACCCGCGTCAGAGGAGGAGAGGAAACCAGTAGCGCGGCGACGAGTGCAAGTCAGAGCTCCGGGCCGACAAAGAGGACCCGTTCCCATTTCGACTCTGCAGCCAGCGAGAAGTTGAAGAAGCTGGACACGCTGAGCAGCCCGTTATGCCTTGATGAGGACGATCCGGAAGACAATGCTGATTCAGTTTTGCCTTCCTTGGATGGTATTGATTCTGTAGATCCGTGTATAAAAGAGGAAGAGATTGGGAGTATAGTGGACCCGGAGGGAAATGAGAGATTGTAAGCTGGGTCAATATCCAAGAAGCGAAAGAGAGTCAAGGATTCTGATAGGTTGTCGTATCATCATTGCCGAGGGATGAGGGTCGGAGGACAGTCAACTTTATCTACGGCTACATAGTTTCTGTCTCGCCAGTCGAATGGCTGCAGGGACTATGTCCTGATCACCATGTCGTACCGTAGATTAATGCAAATAGAGCTGGAGCCAAAATACAGAAACCAAAATAAAAAATACAGAAACCAAAATACAAAATACAGAAACCAAAATACAAAATACAGAAACCAAAATACAAAATATAGAATCCAATATAGGACCCTCTGTGAGAACGGATGGCTCAGAACACAACCCAACCGGAGAGGATACTCTGAGAGATCCATCTGAGAGGGACGTATATTCTGAGAGATCACCTTTACAAGAATTATATCAGTAGTGGGATCGAGTGTTGGAGGAGATATTATCAAAGTATACGTCCTACTCAGATGGGTCTCTCACTGTTACTATTTTTTCCTGACAGCATGGTGGATGTGCTCCGTCCACAGATTCTTGCTTCGAGCCAAAACTTTGTCCCGGAGCTCAAGTGGACATCCTTGGTGTAGAGATCGAGTGAGAGGTTCCTGACAGCAAGGTGGTCTTCTTTGTTAAAGTTTCCGTGCTCGTCCCACAACCAATGTGGGATGAGCACGGATACTTTAACAAAGGAGGCCTCCATGCTGTCAGGAACCTCTCACTCGAGCTCTACACCAAAGATGTCCACTTGAGCTCCGGGACAAAGTTTTGGCTCGGAGCAAGAATCTGTGGACGGAGCACATTTTCTATGCTGTCAGGAAAAATTAGTAACGGTGAGAGACCCATCTGAGTAGGACGTATACTTTGATAATATCTCCTCCAACACTCGATCCCACTACTGATATAATTCTTGTAAAGGTGATCTCTGAGAGTATACGTCCCTCTCAGATGGATCTCTCAGATTATCCTCTCCGGTTGGGTTGTCGTATCATCATTGCCAAGGGATGAGGGTCGGAGGACAGTCGACTTTATCTACGGATACATAGTTTCTGCCTCGCCAGTCGAATGGCTGCAGGGACTATGTCAAGATCACCATGTCGTTGTCCAATATAATATAGAGATTGACATAGTACTAATTCATATATGTAGTCCAATACAAATAGTCTAATACAAAAACAACCCAATACAAATAGTCCAATACAAATAAGTACTAATAGCTAATGAGAACCACGCTGCTCACGCAAACGCTCAGTGATACGTTCACGCAACCACCTCGAAAAAGCAAGATTTTTGGCGTGAGGAGAGCTGTCGTCCATTGCAAGGATTGCATGAAGAGTCCTCTCGGTCTCACTAGCTACCGGTGCTGGATGAATAGAACTCCCGGTCTCACTAGCAACCGGTGCCACTTCCTCCTTAACTGTAGAAGGAGCCACCTCAGCATTCACTGTTTCCCTCAAACGACGTGCCGTTCCTCGGGTCATGGGTGCCATCTGGTAAGCAAGCTAATATAATTGTAACATAAGCAAGCTAACTAAAGGAACCATCATGTAATTTGAGTACATTTTCGAAAGCAGATAAAGTACAATAAATTCGTTTTTTTTGCCAAGTAGCAGAACGGATGGCTCAGAACACAACCCTAAAATTCATTCTAGCATACATTAGTGTGAATCATCTATGTTTTGTACATATGGTGTAGTATATGTTCTTATCGTATGTAGTATCTGAAGAATGTAACAGAATCAAGATGAACTCACATAATGTAATACTAAGACGTCATCTACTACTATATATATATAAGATATAGTGATAGGTTGTCGTATCATCATTGCCTAGGGATGAGGGTCGGAGGACAGTCAACTTTATCTACGGCTACATAGTTTTCTGCCTCGCCAGTCGAATGGCTGCAGGGACTATGTCCTGATCACGATGTCATACCGTAGATTTAGGATTTAAAATATGGTATTGAACAGAAAGTCTAATTATCCCATATTTCAGTAATGTCTGTGAGCTAAATCATACTCAACTGTCGAGAATACTTAGGAGAAAACTCATTCACAGGATTAGTATATCCATCCTTCGTGACATAGCTGAAATTTTATAGGGCTCGATAATAATTATTAGTCAATTTATTCATCATTTCAAAACCCTGAAAATGCCCAAAAAAACTCCCAGTATCAGTAAATAGGGCTCGAACCCTAAATTAGAATTCGAATCCACCCAAAACATCAAATTGACAGTTGATATGCCCAAAAAATGAGTTTTTTCAGTATATAGGTGTCACACTGTGAATCTCGTGTCCACACAGTGGGACACGACGTGTCCAAACCAACAAAATAGGTGTCACACGAACTAGAAGCGAGTCCACGCTCTCGTGTCCCCCGCAACGAGTCCACTGTCAGTCTCGTGTCCCCCGCAGCGAGTCCACGCTCTCGTGGACATCAAATTGACAGTTGATATGCCCAAAAAAACAAGATTTTTCAGTATATAGGTGTCACACTGTGAATCTCGTGTCCACACAGTGGGACACGATGTGTCCAAACCAATAAAATAGGTGTCCACGCTCTCGTGTCCCCCGCAACGAGCCCACAGTCAGTCTCGTGTCCTCCGCAGCGAGTCCACGCTCTCGTGGACACGAACTAGAAGCAAGAGAGAGAGAGCTTGAAGACGAGGAGAAAGTGGGGAGGAGCTACCAGAGGAAGGAGGAGGAGGAGAAGGAGGAGAAGGAGGAGCTACCTGAGGAAGGAGGAGGGAGATCGCCGGAGGAGCGCCGCGGAGGAGGAGGGAAATCGCCGGAGGAGCATCGCGGAGGAGGAGCGCGCCCAAATTTGGGGGGAAAAATTTATGAAATGATCGAAATAGAAAACCTCGCTGGCTATATGAAACGTTTAGCGACGTCCGCCTAGGACGTCGCTAAACGTCGCTGATATATAATAAATAGCGACGCAACTTAAAATGCGTCGCAAAACATCGCTATATCAGCGACGCGTACCGACGAACTTGCGACGCACTACCCCATTGAACAAAATGTAGACGCTAGACGTCGCTATTAGTCGCTGTTGACGACAAACAGCGACGTCTTTTGTTGACGTCGCTAAAACCCCAAACATTAGCGACGAAATTTTACGGAGTCGCTAAATACGTCGCTGATTTAACTTATTTTGGTAGTGTTAGAAGGCAATAATGAAGCCGCGATAAATATTACACGAGCTCCGAGGAACATGAAGCCAGTCCTTAGTCACTAGGTTACACACAACGTAACCTATCATATTGCTAAGATAAATTAGAACATCAATGCATAACAACCCATCGCAGGAAGCTGACAATCTAAGCACAGAATCTCCGCCAACATACTACAGCAGCTTACTTGGAAGATCTAGAGTCTCGTCCAGCAGCTTACTTGGAAGATCTAGAGTCTCCTTCTCAACCAATCTCCTCCTTGTGATGGAGAGACTCACATGGTACAAAGTGGTATGCTTTATCATGTACTCAAACACAATATTTGTGCAGGCTCGACGGACATGACTGAGGATAAAACTTGGACTCATTGTCAACATAAACCAAGACTTACACACCAATCGAACAGCAAGTACGGATCTCGCCGAAAGTCTTAGGAAGATCAATGAGACGAGGACGTCGTCAGGAATACTACTAATGCCATTGCTTGGTCTTTTTGCTTCGGGTTTGCTCTTTATCGTGCCGTCGCCTGATTTTTTGACCCTCTTCTTCTTTTGTTGTATCCATCCCCTCTTCATTCGTTGTTGCATCCGTCTCTGTTTGTTGTATCCGTTTTGTTTGTTGTATGAATCTATATATGTATATATATCATTTATGAAAGTATCCTATTATCGTTGTAATTATATTCCATATATATAGATAAATATAGTTGTAATTTTAAAGTTGATTAGTTTAAATGATATTTAGTTTTGATCCAAACTAGATTACATTTGATCATTTAGTTTTGCTAATTAGATCATATTTGAATTATTTTTAATTTAACTAGTTTTAAAATATGCATTACACTGGGATGTAAATTATATATTGCTTGTTTATTTAAATAATGGTTAAATTTAAGTTCATAATTTAGGTTATTGAATTTTTTTGGAATAATTAAATAATCATTTTTTACCGAGTCAAATATATGATACATTTAATACTACCCACACACTCTAAGAAACAAAATCCAATATATATATATATATATATATATATATATATATATATATATATATATATATATATATATGTTGTGATTTGGATAAATCTAAATATGGATGCCCTTATCCATACCCACAACAACCTCTCTATCTCATTCCCTCTATATATGTTATCAATGAGAAAAGTTACATACAGTTTTCTGGCTACCAATTCATTCTCCTTCTTTCTTATTTTCACAACACGTTATTAGCATCAGGCTCTAACCAAAGAGTTCGAGGACAAAGTTCGAGGGCGAAGATCATTAAATTGGATTGAACAATCCAACCAGGTTCATAGATTATTTTTTTATAAAAAGTTTGTGCTATGATCTAAACTCGAAAAACTAATACCAGAAATTATTTCTTTATTGATCTCTTATATGCATGTGATATAATATAATAAATTTAGCATATACAAAATCCATATAAATACCATATAAAATAATGATATTCTATGTAAAAATATCGGGTTAATTGGGTGAACACCATGATCATGTTTATTCAATTGGCATTCTTCTAAATTATAAACTTCTATTATTTGTTGAAACTTTGATCTTGTGACCTAGCAAATGAAGTGATGTATTAAGAATTTGTATCATAAATGGAAAAAAGTTTTGCTAAAAAAATTGGAAAAAAAACTACGTGTAGAGACCGATCTGTTCTGTTAGTAACAATATTTAACATATGTTACTAATCTTAGCTAGTTTCACACGGCATAAGGCAACTTTGGAGCTATAATTATTTGTTTCCATCACTTTAGTATGGATTTGTTGCATATAAGTACCTTAAATAAATCATATTTTGCATAAGTCCTACATATTATATCTTGTGATGGCAAGGCAGATCTCCTGCATCCATTCATCATTGATGATTTCAGTTAAAGAGTAAGCTGTTGATTTTGTTGGATTTGATTTATATCATTTGCGAAAGAAAAGTGATAGTTCTTCCTCTTTGGGTTATGGTAGTCTTTAATTGTGAATATATGATACTTATCTCCTTCTACCTGTCACGCCCCGCTCCCTTAGGAGCGATCGTCCTCGCTAAGGCGTGATGTCGCACGAGCCTAGATTGCGCTCGTGCAAGGCGGGTTCCATAACGGCCGATTACAGCGGTCTGCGACGGGGTCGTCACACAGAAGTCCCAAGCAGAGACATTGAACATGCAGCAAAAATTTAGAACAAACACAAGTTATTCAAAAGAAGCTCTTTATTGATATTGAAACAAAGGTTACAATGGGGCGCAAGGCCAAGATTACAATCACTCAAACTAACTATTCTCACATTACAAGTCACTCAGCTCTCTCTCATCTCTCAATACATATCTTGAGTGTCATGCCCCGCTCCCGTAGGAGCGATCGTCCTCGCTAAGACGTGATGCCGCACGGGCCTAGGTTGCGCCCGTGCAAGGCCAAGTCCAGATACGGCCGATTTAGCTAGGCTACAGAGTCGTACAGAGTGTCCCCATTGCAGCGGAAAGTATATCAACACAAGTAGAAGCAAATTCGAACTCTTTATTGATATTCACGAAGGTTACAAGCGGCGCTAGGCCGATATTACAAATCGCTCAAGCTCTCTCTCTGAAACATAAAAGGCGTGCCAAGTGGCTTACAAGATGGAATGATACATGGCGATGTTCCAATACATTATGTCCGGTATATGGTGCTCCAGCTCCTTGCAACGCTCCAAGGCTCGAGAGATAGCTCCGCGCCTTAGCACGTTCGAGAAAAGCTCCGCACCCGACGACGTTTCCTGCTTCCTGCAAGCAAACTGTGGGGTTATCAGTACATTGTTATGCACTGGTGGGGAGGCTAGCTCGCCCACAACGCTATCATTACCAAACACGTTCCATTTACTTTTGTGCAACATCTATCATTCATTGTCTTTCTAATCTTGCCTTAGGATTAGTTTCATGGCATATTTCATGACCTATCTCGTGTTGCCGAATTCAAGTGTGTGCATGGAAATGAATGCACGACTTACCCATACTTACCGTCCGGCCTTCCCTGTCCAAAGTAAACCAAGTTAGTCAACAATTCAATATGAACTTTTCTATGTCAAGTGCGTGTCCCTGCCTCGGATTCTAGCCTGTCGTAGGCACGTTATCTACACTTGCAGCTATTTCTTATTTTCATTTGGTGTGTCACATTTCAAACATATTCATAAGGCACTTCATTTTGTTAACTTAGACTACTTTGATTTCAATGCAAGGACTTGCACGTGGATCGCCACCAGCAAAGCCCACTTAACTCTATATGCACCGGTCGCTGGCACCACAAGCCATTTTGGACATCCAAGCCGTGGTATTTCTCAACTAGCATAGGGTGAGGACTGGCACACACCCCGATAGTCTCTTGAAATACTCCTGCACTTATGTCCCCGGGGTGGCCGAGTCCGCACCCAGGCAGCCCGTAAGCCATGACTTTGATCCCGCCTAGGCCGGCATATCCCCCCTTTGATCATGCCACGGAATCCCTTTTCCTTTACGGACACAGCATACGCCACCCCTCGTTCGTGCCGTTTGTCCACGACCATTTCGTATTATTATCGTCATAGGCTAACCCTTATCCGTAATGCGTTATCGACCAGGTTGGCGTCTGTGCAGCGCGGGTAGCGAGCCCCGATGCACGTGCCCGTCATACCTGTCGCTAACCATTTCTTTCCTCTCTTATCTTTCATTCATTCTTTCTTTTCTTTGTTTCCCTTGTCTGTTTGTTCATCGATTCATTCACGTATTCATTCTTTCATTCGTTGATTCATTCATTCACTTATTCGTTCATTCATTCATTTATACATTTTGCAACTCCCCGTGCGGGAGTCGCCTTGGCGACCCATCGGTCCCATAGCCTTTCAATGTTGCTAAGCTCTACTCGGAACGACTATGTTGATAGTCTTCCCATTTTATTGTTGTAAACCATTCATTGTTTTATTGTTGAACGCATCAGAGACGTAAATGTAAGCTTGTGTCTTAGCACGAGCGTGGAGCACAGTGCGAGAGTTCTCGTACATTTTCTATGTTCCTTTCCATATTCTATACAAGCATACAAGATGGAATTAATCCCTTAGCTAGGTGTGTTGGGTCATTTATTAGCATGCACGGTGTTATCGCCTAGCGATTTCAGTGATAGTGTCCATATTATTATGTGTCTAGGCTAAGCAGAGACGGGTTCATCGGAGCCACCTACCTTAGCGATGTTCGCATCGGCCGAGCGATACTCCGAGCGTGCCTTTGAAAGTCTAAGTCTGGATTCATCTTTGACGGCCAATGTAAGTCTTGCATCGATTCTTTATCAGGTCGATGCCAACTCTTCGGGTCGATGGCTCGTTTGAGTCGTTGAACTTGCCGTTTGAATCGGCGTTTCGCTAGGTCAAAGCGGGGCACTACATAATACACCACTCAAAACAAGTCTCGTCCTCGAGACTTCCTGAGTGCAAGTCATCCTACCATTCCTTAACTCGCGTCGTCGTGTTTCTTAGACAATTCTATCGAACGGCTCTATCGTTCGATGGCATCGAACCATACTCGATACCTTTCTAAGTTTCGTGTCGCGTACGTTTGGTCGATTTTATAGAATGACTTTTTATTCATCTTAGAGTTGACGGCTCTTATTCAATTCAAGTGTTTCTTCGATCTCGTTGCTACTTCGACGTACCATGGACTGAAACGGTCGCACGAGGTACGTTGTATTTTATCAAACTCGAGAGTCGTAGGCTGAGGCAAACTCACTCACTCGTTCATGCGCATCTCAATACCATTTGCAGCTGCATTCGAGTTCAACATATCGCTGAGTTTGGATCGTGCACGCGTTCAAGGCGTCCCTCGAATACGTACATTTCAACCAAGCTTAGCGACTAGCGAAGTCGGACAAGCTACTCGTGATAGTTTTGATTTGCCAACGTTTTGCTAACTTCGATTTAAAACCGAACTCGCGTGCATCTCGCTATCGTTTATCTCGGTCATCGAGATTATTCGATTCGCTTCTCAAGCGCTCTAGTCAATAAAATTAATACGATTTCTTCTTAGCGGGGTCGACCAAGTCTAAATAATTTCCGTCCGATTTCAAGATCAAGTATCGCACTATCACCGAGTACGTCTTCCAATCAATGATTCAATTTGTTATCCCAACTTTTACTTGCGCATCATCCATTCCTATCATTCACTTTGTTTAGAGCCAATCTCATCGTCGTTCACGCACACTCCCAGTTCTCCGTCCTACTCTAAGTCTTGTTGCCACAAGTCTATCGTCCGTCCGGACGATATTGTAAGGTCAATCGCACAAGTTCAATCACTCGGCATAGGGTCGTCCGCCTATCCGCTAGGTCCTCTCACATGGTCATAGTTACAAGTCAAATGTTGCTCATCGTACAAGGTCGTTGTACGACGCTCATCCCAAATCCTATGGTCAAACCATTTGTTCGTTTGCACGGGAGTGTCTACCCAAGCTCGCGTCACTCAGATTTCTAAATATCGAGCATGATCACCTAATCTGCATCAAGACTTACGTTGCACATATTCAATAACGTTCAATCACCAGTTCTAACCAATTCATGTATTCGATCACGAGGTCATCCAGCTCGACAATACATTGCGCCCCAATCTCACGCGAGTCCGATTATCTACGGCGGTTCATGAATCACCATGTAACGCTCCCGCGGAATAATCATTCTCATCGGGGCGTAACTCTTGTTTGAGTTTTAGACTAACCCATTTTCGATACGCGGATTGGACCTACTCAATCCTCAAGTTCAATCTTTCAAGCACATCTCGAGTCCACCTTCGCGTTAAACCACAAGTCGAAGCAATCAGATTGCCACACCATCCAAGTTCAATCACTCCCGCTGTATGAATCACCATATCAGCGCTCACGCGGAGTGATCGTCATAATTCGGTGCGACGCATGTGCGAGGCTGGAGTTGCGCTCGCATAAGACAAGAACGTCAACATTGTGGTTGTCAACGAAGCAAATCCAAGCATTCACATTTTCATCCAAGCCAAATCAATTTGATAGTCTAACCGTCATACGTTCAACTAGAAAATCCTCGAGCCAAGTCTATCCTTTCCTCGACACATTTTTAACATTTCAAGTATAGCGTCCAACGGAACAATGACATTTGCACGACCGTCATTCGCCGAGTCAGAGTGCCCCCGAGTTATCGCATATCGATCTTTGATACGCCTCAATACCATCGACGATATGCGTAACCTGACGATCTTCCTTTGCAATCAATTTCGAGTCGTGCGACTGATGCTATTATCCGAGTTGGATATTCCACAATTTCCTCGATATTTAAAATCAAGTTCTACTGCTATTCCCCAAGCTAGTTTCAAGATCGTTGTTCAAACTCAAGTCACAATTCATTTGAATCAATCCGAAATCGTACGCGCGATCCTCTAAGTTTCCTCGATCAAGACCATTCATTTTCATTCATCATTCCGAATCATTTTCTAACTCGCGTTGCTCATTCACAAGTTGTCCGAACGACATCTCGTTCGGGACACACGAAGTCACGATCAACTAAGCGTGATGCGTTCTAGGGCTCTGCGCGATCGCATCGCCTCGTCGACATACTCGTTCTATCCATAAATCCTTCAGTCTCGCTCGAACAATTTCTATAACGTCCATACACCACTCAGGGTTTGAGCCACTCGACTAGTCGTCGCACTCATTCTTATTCTTCTCTGAACCTATCACATACACCACTCGGATTCAAGTCATACGATCTAGTCCTCAATCACGTTCGCGTCATGCGCTAAGACTTCCTTTTTGACGAATCTCTAGCATAATCGCTCACGTCGCCTCGACGTACTAAGTACGTTCGTACTAATCCTCAAAGTCTGAGCCAATCCTTCCGAGTACGCCTAAGCATTAATCTGATAGCGTTCCTATCGATAGACACTCACAGTGCATCTCCGTTCTCGATCGAGCGATACTTGATATCGCTCGCAACCCGATTGCACCCAAGGTCGAGGTGCACGACACGCGGACTAAGTTGTGCCGCATAACCATCCCGTGCGGACTATATTCAAGTTTGTACGCTCACTTGCTAATGTCGACGTAGGACTAATTGGGCATGC
Organism: Iris pallida; assembly: GCA_029216955.1. Classification (NCBI taxonomy): domain Eukaryota; kingdom Viridiplantae; phylum Streptophyta; class Magnoliopsida; order Asparagales; family Iridaceae; genus Iris; species Iris pallida. The sequence continues at coordinate 25,333 of JANAVB010003690.1, forward strand.
ACGCGACTTGCTAACTTAGCATGTGTTCTCTATCGAGTCATGTTTAACATCGTTCAGACTCTCTATTCGATCGCTTCATAATTCGCACTACGCATTCACAATTCGTCCGAACAATATCTCGTTTGCTATTGTCATCGTAAAGTTATTCAAGCGCGTCTTACGTTTTGCTAACTCTTAGCATCGGTTCCTCCAACTCAAGTACGTCATGGTTCGGCACAAAGGCCTTCGCCTATCGATCCCGTCCAACTGAGTACTCGTACGAGCTTTTGAAAATATTAGACTTATTGTATGGAACATCCCAAGGCACAACGAGAGAGAGCGTACACTTCTTTTGTTTCCAACCGAGCTTTCAAAACTGAGAAAATCAACATGAAGTCCAAGGACGTAAAGCCATGCTCTGATACCAATATGTCATGCCCCGCTCCCGTAGGAGCGATCGTCCTCGCTAAGGCGTGATGCCGCACGGGCCTAGGTTGTGCCCGTACAAGGCCAAGTCCAGATACGGCCGATTTAGCTAGGCTACAGAGTCGCACAGAGTGTTCCCATTACAGCGGAAAGTATATCAACACAAGTAGAAGCAAATTCGAACTCTTTATTGATATTCACGAAGGTTACAAGCGGCGCTAGGCCGATATTACAAATCGCTCAAGCTCTCTCTCTGAAACATAAAAGGCGTGCCAAGTGGCTTTGGAATGATACATGGCGATGTTCCAATACATTATGTCCTGTATATGGTGCTCCAGCTCCTTGCAACGCTCCAAGGCTCGAGAGATAGCTCCGTGCCTTAGCACGTTCGAGGAAAGCTCCGCACCCGACGACGTTTCTTGCTTCCTGCAAGCAAACTGTGGGGTTATCAGTACATTGTTATGCACTGGTGGAGAGACTAGCTCGCCCACAACGCTATCATTACCAAACACATTCCATTTACTTTTGTGCAACATCTATCATTCATTGTCTTTCTAATCTTGCCTTAGGATTAGTTTCATGGCATATTTTATGACCTATCTCGTGTTGCCGAATTCAAGTGTGTGCATGGAAATAAATGCACGACTTACCCATACTTACCGTCCGGCCTTCCCTGTCCAAAGTAAACCAAGTTAGTCAACAATTCAATATGAACTTTTCTATGTCAAGTGCGTGTCCCTGCGTCGGATTCTAGCCTGTCGTAGGCACGTTATCTACACTTGCATTTCTCATTTTTATTTGGTGTGTCACATTTCAAACATATTCATAAGGCACTTCATTTTGTTAACTTAGACTACTTTGATTTCAATGCAAGGACTTGCACGCGGATCGCCACCAGCAAAGTCCACTTAACTCTATATGCACCGGTCGCTGGCACCACAAGCCATTTTGGACATCCAAGCCGTGGTATTTCTCAACTAGCATAGGGTGAGGACTGGCACACACCCCGATAGTCTCTTGAAATACTCCTGCACTTACGTCCCCCGGGTGGCCGAGTCCGCACCCAGGCAGCCCGTAAGCCATGACTTTGATCCCGCCTAGGCCGGCATATCCCCCCCTTGATCATGCCGCGGAATCCCTTTTCCTTTACGGACACAGCATAAGCCACCCCTCGCTCGTGCCGTTTGTCCATGACCATTTCGTATTATTATCGTCATAGGCTAACCCTTAGCCGCAATGCGTTATCGACCAGGTTGGCGTCCGTACAGTGTGGGTAGCGAGCCGATGCACGTGCCCGTCACACCTGTCGCTAACCATTTCTTTTCTCTCTTATCTTTCATTCATTCTTTCTTTTCTTTGTTTCACTTGTCTGTTTGTTCATCGATTCATTCACGTATTCATTCTTTCATTCGTTGATTCATTCATTCACTTATTCGTTCATTCATTCATTTATACATTTTGTAACTCCCCGTACGGGAGTCGCCTTGGCGACCCATCGGTCCCATAGCCTTTCAATGTTGCTAAGCTCTACTCGGAACGACTATGTTGATAGTCTTCCCATTTCATTGTTGTAAACCATTCATTGTTTTATTGTTGAACGCATCAGAGACGTAAACGTAAGCTTGTGCCTTAGCACGAGCGTGGAGCGCGGTGCGAGAGTTCTCGTACATTTTCTATGTTCCTTTCCATATTCTATACAAGCATACAAGATGGGATTAATCCCTTAGCTAGGTGCGTTGGGTCATTTATTAGCATGCGCGGTGTTATCGCCTAGCGATTTCAGAATAGTGTCCGTATTATTATGTGTCTAGGCTAAGCAGAGACGGGTTCATCGGAGCCACCCACCTTAGCGATGTTCGCATCGGCCGAGCGATACTCCGAGCGCGCCTTTGAAAGTCTAAGTCTAGATTCATCTTTGACGGCCAATGTAAGTCTTGCATCGATTCTTCATCAGGTCGATGCCAACTCTTCGGGTCGACGGCTCGTTTGAGTCGTTGAACTTGCCGTTTGAATCGGCGTTTCGCTAGGGCAAAGCGGGGCACTACATTGAGCCAGCGGATGCTTCGGAAGGTGACGTCCATGCATTATGTCCCATATAAGTCTTGATTCTACGCGGCCGCATGCTACGAATCGCCAAAAAACTCTATGCCTCGACGCATCCAAGCGAGTTCCGCACCACGAGCTTCTACATGTGCCTGCACATGAAAACTATATGGGTGTCAGTACTCAACTGTACTGGTGGAATGAGCTCCTCGCCCACCCATACAAAATTGACACGTTCATTTACTTTGTGCAATATAACCCTTTTTGATTGTCGTTCTACTCTTATCTTAGGATTAGTTTTAGGACAGAAGCCTTGGCCTATTTTGTGTCTCTAGACCATCCCGTGCTTGCAACAACAACGTTAACCTATCAAGTCGTGCTTGCCCTTCGACACATAATAAGAGACACAACTACGCGATAGTACCCAATTCCTTGTGACCGTGCTACAAATCCATCATACCGTGCCTCGCAACTCAATATGACTTAATCATATCGCCGCCTCGCGGCCTTTGTTACTTTAATCACCAACTGACCCAATCAAGACTTGTGGGCTAAGTATCACTCGAATGACTTTGCCTTGCGGCATTTCCTGACTTAAACTCAAGGTGACTCAAATCCAACTTATGCAGGTTATATGTCGACAACTTAAGACTTGACGCTACATATCGTGCCGAAGTACGCCGACTACGTTGAAACCAATCTTAGGCCCAACCTCGTGTTCTAACTGTACATACACATTCACTCAACTCAATCCAAAGGCACACATACGGGTTGCCGCCATGCCGACTCATCTATATAAATTGGTCACTGACTCCCAGAGCCATTTTGGACTCCATAGCTAGTTAGGTGGCCGTACTTACCAGCACGAGTAGCGAGCTCCGCTGGAAGTCTCTGCACTAACATGTACGATCATCCAGCACTGCTTACCATGTCTCTATCGCAACGGTCCCATAGGCCACCTGGGTCGCCGTTCGAGAGACAAACCCACCTTGTCGACAAGTTGTCCATGACCATGCAAGAATCGTATCAAACTGATGTCTCACACAGTCATTCTACCTCTAGTGTTACCATCTCTTTCAGGGCCAAGTTCAATACTTCTCAAATCTGATACCGCCTCGATGACCTATAGTCGCGAGCATTCTTCTTTCTTGTCCTATCATTTCTTTCAACTCAGGAACAACTATTTAAAGCCTTTTTTCCAAACTTTTATAAATCAACCGTGGCCTGTGCCTTATAACACTATGTGATATCGTGCCTTAAACCAACTTGAACTCTATGCAACACCACTGCCCAAGTCATACTCTATATGACAGGCCTTACAATCGTGAAACCAAGTAATATCGACAACCGTAGAAAACATGGGACAATCCTTAGAATGACTTAGGTCGACCGGAATAACTTTGTCTAACTTAATCGAGCCTACAACTTAACCCAAAGGACGAGCAAAGGCTATGCCAAGCCTTGCATCGTGGAAGCGTGCATGCTTTATCGAGCATTTACGCGGGCGACGCCTATGACTTAGTCTAATTTATAGTTTGTGTCGAAGAATAACTTTTTCTTCTCCCAAGCCACGGGATGAAGGACCGAGTGTCATTTTTCAAAGCACGCCGTGCACTAACTCTTAGCCGACCGTTGGACCCTTTCCATATTCTAACTCAATTCGACCCGTCGGGATTACTCCCTTATTTATGTTGATTCGTCTCTTTTATTATCAAGCCTACTTGTGCAAGTTGAAAATATGATTTATTATGTGAAGGCAAAGATGAGACGAGTTCACCGAAACTACCCCACCTGAACGAGGAGTCGCCTCTTTGAGTCGCCGTTGCAAGACTAAGTCTGAATGCCGTCGGCGTTTCGATTCCTCCGATTGACTGAGCGGGACGGGACACTACACTACCAAACACGTAGAATAGGGGATCCAAATGTTTTACCTGCTGGATGATTCAAACATGATTTTCTTTGTGACCAACTCTCTCTTAGGAGGTTAGCGAACACGTTTTAAATTTGGCTTACATTTATATTTTAAAATCTAAATTGGATTGTGTTCACTAAAGATGTATTCAGAATATGATCAGAGATGTATCTATTATTTTTCAGTTTAGATCATCATCTTAAGAAAATACATGTTGGATATGGATTAACTCAATCTTTCATATTTAAATCCAGATCCCATATATAAATGTATAAACAAGTACATAAATTATATAATACTTTTTGTACTTATAATAGTAGGTAACTGTCATGCCCCGCTCCTGTAGGAACGATCGTCCTCGCTAAGGCATGATGCCGCACGGGCCTAGGTTGCGCCCGTGCAAGACTATGTCCAGAAACGGCCGATTTGAGCTAGGCCACAGAGTCGCACAGAGTGTCCCCATTTGCAGCGGAAAGTAAATGAACACAAATTGAAGCAAATTCAACACTATTTATTGATATTCAAGAAGTTTACAAGCGGCGCTAGGCCGATATTACAAATCGCTCAAGCTCTCTCTTTGAAACATAAAAGGCGTGCCAAGTGGCTTACAACATGGAATGATTCATGGCGATGTTCCGATACATTATGTCCTGTATATGGTGCTTCAGCTCCTTGCAACGCTCCAAGGCTCTAGAGATAGCTCCGCGCCTTAGCACGTTCGATGGAAGCTCCGCACTCGCCGACGTCTCCTGCATCCTGCAAGCAGACTGTGGGGTTATCACTACATTGTTATGCACTGGTGGGAAGGCTAGCTCGCCCACAATGCAATCATTACCAAACACATTCTATTTCTTTTGTGCACCGTCTATCATTCATTGTCTTTCTAATCTTGCCTTAGGATCAGTTTCATGCATATTTCATAACCTATCTCGTGTTGCGTAAAACAAGTGTTGCATGGAAATACATGCACAACTTACCCATACTTACCGTCCGGCCTTCCTTGTCCAAGGTAAACCAAGTTAGTCAACAATTCATATGTAGCAACTTGATAAAATTTGCGTAACATTCAGTATTCAAGGGCGTGTCCCTGCCTCGGGTTCTAGCACGTCGTAGGCACGTTTTCTAACTCCTTGCATAAAGTACTTTTGATCATTTGTGCTTTACATTCGATGTCTATTCAGAGGACGTTTTGTTCAGATTAACTTAGACCACTTTGATTTCAATGCAAGACTTGCACGTGGATTGCCACCAGCAAAGTCCACTTAAATCTATATGCACCGGTCGCTGGCATCACAAGCCATTTTGGACATCCAAGCCGTTGTATTTCTCAACTAACATATGTCACGCCCCGATTCCGTCGAATCGATAGTCGTCCCCCGGGCGTGATGCCGTACGAACCTAATTTGCGAACGCACAAGGCATAGTCATAAGGCAATCCGAGACACGAGATCTAAGAGAGTACGCAGACAAATTGAATCACATAATAAGTAAAGGAACTTGATTCTTTATTGATAATGAACATCATTTACAGACTCCGGTACAAGACTCATTGCCGCGCGGGCTACAACATGACTCGATTACAAAAGAGTACCGACGAGATAGTTGTTCCATAGATTGTACACATCCCTCAATATATACAAGTACTCCAGTGACCTGGATG
>JANAVB010003692.1:0-27500 GCA_029216955.1 Iris pallida
TCTCTGAAGAATATGCTAAGATCGGTCAATGGATCCCAAACAACTTGGGATAAGAATTCCCAAAATGCTATCGAATTTAACCTCTCCATGAATACGTGACAATCATGGCTCTTCATACCTGTCAGTTTGTTCTCCTTGAGGTCGAAGCATCTTCTCAAGTTCGAAATATACCCGTCTGGAAATTTCAGACCTTGAATCCACCTACAAAGTTTCACTTTATCCTCCTGCTCCAGTGAGAAAATTGCCTTAGGCTGCTTCAACTTCCCATTCTCTACCTCTATCAAATGCAATGCAGGACGTCTATATATTTCTTCCAAGTCCAATCTAGCCTTTGGATTGTCTTTCGTCTTCCCCTTTACGTCTATTACAGTATTAATTATGTTGTCAAACACATTCTTCTCGATATGCATGACATCAAGGTTATTTCTAATTAGATTGGTGCTCCAATATGGCAGATCCCAGAATATACTCCTCTTCGTCCAGTTATGAGTACGACCAAATCTGTCACACTTGTAGCCCGTAGCAGGCTCTTCAATAGCTCTTGGTAAATCTTTTACCTCTTCCCATATCGTGTATCCGGACCACCTTGGCGGAGGATCAGCCTTCTCCACAACGCCAGCACGAAAAGCATTCATGTTCCTCCGGTAAGGATGATCCTTCGGTAGGAATTATCGATGACAATCAAAGAAGCACGGTTTGCCTCTGTGTTTCAAACGGAAAGCCTTAATGCGATCCATACAATACAGACATGAAAGACGACCATGCGTGCTCCATCCAGATAACATACTATAGGCCAAAAAGTCGTTGATGGTCCACATAAGTGCTGCTCGTATCTGAAAATTTTGTTTTCTAGATACATCGTACGTGTTGGAACCTACTTCCCATAGCTGATTCAACTCATCAATCAATGGCTGTAAATACACATCGATGTTTCTTTTCGGATTGTTCGGACATGGGATAATAATGGTGACGAACATATATGGAGTCTTCATGCACATCCAAGGCAGTAGATTGTATGGAGTGACGATCACAGGCCAACACGAATACTGGGATCCTGAAAGTTCGAATGGGGTAAAACCGTCGGAGCAGAGACCCAATCTGACATTACGCAGATTAGAAGCAAAATCTGGATACTCTCGATCAAAGTGCTTCCATGCTTCTCCATCATATGGGTGATCCAACACTCCTTCGGTCTGTTCTCGCTTATGCCAACTCATGTTTTCTATAGTTTCCTTCACCATAAACAACCGCTGCAACCGCGGCGTCAACGGCAAGTAGTGCATCGAATCGGTAGACTTTCTTGCATCGACATACTTTCCTTTACCACTGCCCTTGTAGCGATCAGCACCACAAAATCTGCAGGCGTCTTCATCCTTGTCGTCTTTGTAGTACAATATGCACCCGTTGCGTCATGCATCAATTTTTTCGTATCCCATCCAGAGCGATCTCACCATCCTCTTAGACCGGTAAATATCTTTAGACAACTTAGCATCCTCAGACAATATTTCTATAATCAACTCCATAAGTCGGTTGTAGCAATCTTACGACATATTAAAATTGGACTTGATGCTCAACAATCTTGTAACCACCTCCAACGGTGAATGATCCTCACAACCAGGATATAATGAAGTCCTTGCATTCTCCAGCAACTCCATGAACTGTGCAGCATCTGCGTTCGGTGCCTCCTCAGGTGCATCATGATTGTCCGGATCAAAACTAGGCCCCGTCGCGTCAAAAACCATATTCACCAACCCATCGTCGTAAGCAGCGTAGTTGTGGACAACCACAAAAGGCTCATACTCCGATGCTAAAGACACAAGTTCTTCGTGCATGCTCCACTGATAGTAATTCGGCATGAAACCCTTCGAGTATAAATGATACATGACTTCCAGTTCTGGATGATATTTCAAGTTGCGACATCTCACACACGGACATTTAATTTTGGTACCATCCATGTACTGAAGGAACGCTTTGGCAAACTGCAGTAACTGCTGTACGCCCTCTATGAATTCATCACGCACACCGCACATGTCATCAGGATGAGGTTGAACATCCAAGAACGATTTCGCAGATAGTAATTCAGATCCATATACATTTGAGGATAATTCTGTAAGATAGATACATGCACTCGTTGAAACACATGTAAAAGTAATAGATGCATTAATCATGACATATCCTAAACATTGAAATAGAATCCCAAGTAATTATGATACAACAAGTGGTAATAGTTTATCACATGACATAACCATATAACCATAGTGTATCAGAATTGACCACACAGAAGACTTAGCATAATTAATCTCTATAAAACAAGTAGTAATAAGCCCATAATTAATCACCATAAAACAAGTACAAGCCGGTAATAAGTCCATAATTGTAATGCCTGTTGTTCGTATTACATATTTTGGAATACGTGTATGTATTTTATCTTGTATTGCATGATTCCCTGCTTAGCTTTTCCTTCTTGGCTTGGTTCGGTTCGGTTTGTGTGGGTTTGGTTTGGGATTGGTTTTATTTGGTGAACCCCCTACCTACCACCACCAACCCCTTTATTAATCCATTCTCTCTATTCTCTCTCCTCATTACTCTTCTTCCCCATCATTAGTCTCCTGCACCTACCAGAGAGAGAGTGAGTGAGGTTTAGGCAAGTGCAACTTGCTTCATAGAGGAACTCTGATTTTATTGCTCCATTCTTTTCTTTACTACATTCTAAAATACTTTAGTACTTGGCTTTTCTAATTTTCATGGCTAGATTCTTGTAGATCTAAGTTTATATTATTTTCAGAATTCTTGGGTTTTGATCTACTTAACCTGGTTATTTTCGAGTTTTGATGGTTCCACGTTGTAGAGCAATTCATTCTGCCCCATCTTGACCTATGGAAGTTCAGATTTGGACTCCGGATGAAGGTTCAATGCAGCTTGGTGGCCATGGCTCCTTGGTGTTCTTCTTCTCAAAAATTTGGAGAAGAAGAACAGTACTTGACTTGACCGCATGAACATTTTATGCGACAAGTGTTCTCCCAGCCGCATGAACTTTTTCCCACTTAACCGCATATGCGCCCTTGTCTCTCCGGCCGCATGGACTTGTACTCCTTCTTAGCCGCATGAGCTTCTAACCGAGCCGCATGGATCCCTTCATATCCTGGCCGCATAGGCGTATAACCTGTCTGGCCGCATAAGGCCTTGCTTTCGAGCTGCATATGCATCAGCACCCTTGGCCGCATGAGACTGAGTCCATTATCAGCCGCATATACACCCTTCACTCCCTGCCGCATAGGCAGCCACGTTGACCCAGCCGCATGGGCTTCTACTAAGCCGCATGTACCTCCTTCTATACCCAGCCGCATGGGATTCTACAAAGCCGTATGCGCCTCCTCCTATACCCAGCCGCATGGGCTTCTACTAAGCCGCGTGCGCCTCCTTCTAATACCCAGCCGTATGATACTACACTTCCCAGCCGCATGGACCCGAACTCCTTCTTAGCCGCATGGGTTTTTCCCTTATCAGCCGTATGTGCCTGACCCCATCCAGCCGCATGGGCTGTTCTCCTTCCAGTCGCATGTGATCACTTCTTGGCCGCATCTGCCTGAGCAGCATGACTTCCATTAGCCCTGTGTGCTATTATTTATCACTAATTACCCATGTTTTGTAACTCCTTATTGTATATTTTTACGTCCATTTTATATCCTTACGCCTTTTATCATGAACTTGATAATCACGAATCTGCTTAATATGTTTGGAAATGATACCTGAGCATGGCACGATGGTGACCCGTAGTGGTACACTCTTGACAAGTAACCTGACATGACCTGATAGTGGCCCGATGTGGCGCACTCCTGACAAGTACACTTGACATGATAACCTGACATGATATATCTGATAAGCTGTTGCAACGGCTACCTGACATAACATGACCTGTATAAATGACCTAGATACCGTGGACGATTGTGCTTGTACAAATAATCCAGTCATGTCTTGTATCATGTCTAGGATGGGACTCCTGAGTACCACGGTCAGGAGTACCTACTGAAATGGACTAAGGCTAATAACTAGATTAATACATTAGTCATGAAGAGATCTTCCAGCTACAGGCAATCCCGTTACCTGGACACGCCTTAGGATCTGTAGCCTACCGTCGAGTAGGGCACATTTCCAGCACACTGTCATGTGTTGCACCCTTCAAGCTACCTAAGGGTACATGCGTTTTCTGGACGATGTACCCACCTGAATTCAACTCTAAATCTTTCAACCCGGGTAACCTGAATGGTCTGCAGGGCTTGTGGCTGTGGAGTAATCTCACTGCATCTTGCTAGTAACTAGGCCTGTGATAACCCTAGTTAGTTAAGTATCAAGCCGTAATTCTTGCTTGGCCATGAAATGATTGAATGGAGTCTGACATGTCTAGTCGTGTCCTGATTCTGTTCCAGATTACTGCATGCCTTTATTTATTTTACCGATAAATGGTAAGAATTCCAAGTTCTGTTCAGACGAAGGGTTACAACCCCGGTCCTTGTTTGGTTTACGGGTTGTAACCTGGTTATCTGAATAGTTCCATGGTTATCTCGTCGTATATCCTCCTGATGTATTTTCTTATTTTCTGGTCTTACTTATTTATACTATTGTGCTAATTGCTGGTTTTAGTTCCTAAGTGAAGCTTCCTTTGTAGCACTTGCTCTTTCTGGGGTCTGACCCAGCTGGTTTTGTGTGGCCAGATTTCGGAGCAGCTCCAGAGGATCTACCGACTTTCCAGCCCGATGGTGACCATGAGACGTAACCAGGGCAACGAGTGGGTTTATTTTTGATCTCCCACTTTATTATAAAAATATTCTTTTGAGGCGTTTAGCCGACGAGCACTTGTTTAGCTCGATTGATTTACTTACTGTCTGCCTACGGGCTGTAACATGATTGACAGATCCTAAGGTTGATCATGTATGACTAAACTCTTGCTAGTCCTAATATTTTGTAACGACTAGCTTCATGATCAGCTGAATATGTAATATTTGGGACGCCTTATTATTGTATATTTAATGATCATACATCTTGTAACATTTACTTACTTGCTTGTGATTGAGACACTAGGCTTGTTCATGACCATAGGAGACTGTTGGCTTGTAGTAAACCCTCATGTATCTAGACAGCCGTGACCGTATAGCGAGATGGATTCCATTTCATATACGTAGCTGGCTATGTCTGCCCCCACTCTCCAGTATTCTGGTTTTGGGGCGTGACAATAATTAAGTCCATAAACTCATCTCCATAAAATAAGTATAGCTGGTAATAAGTACTAATAGTCCAACACAAAATATATCCATAAAACTACACTAATGACGACCACTCAACTCACGCATACGCTCAATGATACAATCACGCAATAACTTCAAAAAGTGGGATCGACGGCGGGAAAGGGCCATTCCACTGCAGGTGCTGGATGAATGGAACTCCCGGTCTCACTAGCTACCGGTGCCACTTCCTCCTTAACAGTAGGAGGAGCCACCTCAGCAATCTGTGTTTCCCTCAAACGACGTGTCGCTGTTCGGGTAATGGGTGCCATCTGGTAAGATCGATATTCACAGAGAATATAATTGTAACATAAGCAAGCTAACTAAAGGAACCATCATCTTGTTTCATGTATCAAAACCCAAGTTCCATTGTGAAATCTCAGTTTTCTTCAATGAGTATGCCTATGTGTTTTTGGTTCAGTTTTTCCTGAGATTGTATACATATGTATATATATAGATTGATAGATATAGCTATAGTTATAGTTATATATGAGTTTTTCCTGAGATTGTATACATATGTATATATGTATATAAAGGAACCATCAATGAGTATACATATATATATTGTATACATATGTATAAGAGTTTCATGTATACATGTATATATATGTATAAGAGTTTTCTTTAATGAGTATACATTGTGTCTGTGTGTCGTGTGTCAGTGTGTCAATGTCGTGTCAGTGAGTGTGTCGGTGTCGTGTTAGTGAGTATGTCAACGTGTCTGTGTCGTATCAGTGGGAGATAGGGTTAGGGTTAGGTATACCTGGACGGGGTCGGGTCGGGGTCGCCGGAGCAGAGCAGGGGACGAGGGGGGTCGACGGTAGAGGAGCAACGACGAGGTCACCAGGGGGCGAGGGGGATCGTCGGGGCAGGGGATGAGTGGGAAGGGGCCGGAGGGAGGGGTCGCCGGAGGGAGGCCTCGCCGGAGGGGAGGAGCTCGTCGGGGGGAGCGGTCGCCGGAGACGAGAGGGGGAGGGGGAGAGAGACGAGAGGGGGAGGCGGAAGATTAAAATTTGGGTAAAATAAAATAAAATCGATGGGGTTCCCAGAACCCTATATGAAAGTTTTTAGTAACGTCTAAGAGAGACGTTGCTAGACGTCGCTCTTCAGTAATAGGATAACGACGGACTTGATTAAATGTCGCAAAACGTCGCTGAATAAAATAAATCAGCGATGTTTTGCGACTAAATAGCGACTTGTTCTTTCCAAACTATAATTCTAGTCGCTAATAGTCGCTAAACGTCGCTGATAGTGACGTTCAGCGACGTCATTTTCATACGTCGCTAAATACATAAAACATAGCGACGTTTTTAACTGGTGTCGCTAATTTTATCGCTAATTTGACATATTTTGGTAGTAACAAGGGCCGCGATGCGACAATATGGTTAAGTCATACTGAGTTTGTGAGGTACGGCACAATAGACTTGTAGCACGGTCATATGGAAATTGGGTACTATCGTGTAGTCGCATCTCTATTTATGTGCCGAAAGGCAAGCAAGACAAGATAGGTTAACGTTGTTGGTACGAGAAGGGTCTAAAGGCAAAGTATGTGTTGGCATTGTTGTTGCAAGCACGAGATGGTCTAGAGACACAAAATAGGCCAAGGCATCTGTCCTAGAACTGATCCTAAGGCAAGAGTAGAAAGACAATCATAAAGGGACTATGTTACACAAAAGTAAATAAACGTGTCGATTTTGTATGGGTAGGCGAGGAGCTCATGCCACCAGTACAGTTTAGTACTGATACCCATACAGTATTTATGTGCATGAAACATGTAGAAGCTCGTGGCGTAAAGTTCGCTTAGATGCGTCGAGACACGGAGTTTCTTGGCGATTCAAGGCATGCGGCCGCGTAGAGTCTGGACTTATACGGGACATAATGTATGGACATCGCCTATATAAAGCTTCTGCCGGCCTGCTCAAGACATGTATTGAGATATGAGAGAGAGAAAGAGCTGAGTGACTTGTAATGTGAGAAGAGTGAGCTTGTGTGATTGTAATATTGGCCTCGTGCCCCCTTTGTAATCTTTGTTTCAATATCAATAGAGAGTATTTTGAATGACTTGTGTTTTGCTTTAAATTTTCGTTGCTATTATTCAATGTCTCTACTTAGGACTTCTGTACGACGACCCCGTCGCAGCCGCTGTAATCGGCCGTTATGGAATCCGCCTTGCATGAGCATAATCTAGGCTCGTACGGCATCATGCCTTAACGAGGACGATCACTCCTATGGGAGCGGGACATGACATAAATGGTATCATAGCACGGCTTTACGTCCTTGGACTATCGATTGAATTCTTTAACTCTGTTGCTTCCGCCAGTTGATATCGTTGGTGCACTCTCTCTCAAATGTCCCATGGGATGTCCATACAATAAGTCTATGTAATTTATAAAGCGTAGGAGAATAATTTTTGACAAGAAACGAAAAGATGGTTCGCGTAAGCACGATTGGCTAAGTCGGGCTGGGCATATACACCAAAAGTTGTGTCGACCTTGGAAAAGTCGTATGTGGGATTAAAAATGTGTCGAGCAAGAATGAGTTAAACTTGATTGAGTAAAGTGAGATAACTTTCGATAGGGGTGTTATCGAGCGACGATAACATCGGTACGATATAGATGAGCGTGCTTGGAATTCGAGAAATGGTTTGAACGAAAAATTTGAAGAAGTTGATTTTGATTCGAATGATAGTTTGAGGATTTGTCGAATGACTTCATCCATGAGTGGTGTATGTGATAGCTTCAGGGATGTCAATCGATTGGGGATGCAGGGTGCCAATGAGTCTATCAGCGAGCGTCTCACGTACGCAAAGCCTTAGATTGAGTATTGTTGATTAAGTTGTTTTAGTCTTGAGATTTGATAAGTTGATTCGAACAAAAGTTAGAAATAATGAGCACGGGATTGAGATTGCACAAGTATGAAATGTGAAAATGATAGAGTAGACAAATCAAATCGAGGAAAGTTAAGTTGTAGTGAACGGACGACTTGATAAAGGAAATCGATAGGTGGATCATATAGAAAAAGTTAGCACGATGGGAAGATAGCGTGCATGAAAAAGTTAAATTTTAAAGTTACACTAATGAGTCTAAGGATTGGATTGAATATTGCTCGATGATTTGAGTTAGCAAAGGAATGATGCAAATTGAGGGAATACGTTGGTCGATGACTTAAGATAGACAGATAAAAATACGTAATTTTGGGTTTGAACAAATTGATGATGTAAATAATTCGAGGGATAATCATCGATATTGATTTTGAATGTCAAGGAGATTATCCAGCTGGACGATAGCATCATTCGTACGACTCATAATTTGTTACAAAGAAAGATCGTTAGGTTACGCATGTCATCGATGGTATTGAGGCGTATCAAAGATCGATATGCGATAACTCGGGACTACTCTGACTCAGCAAATGACAATCGTACAAGTGTTATCATTATGATGGAAGCTATACTTAGGATTTTGATTGAAATGGATGTTGAAATGAAAAAAGAATTGTCTTGATGGAATGAAAACAGAATTGTCTTGATGGTTGTAATGATAACCACAATATCGATGATTATGTCTTATGCGAGCGCAACTTTAGCCTCGCACATTCGTCACGTCAAATTTGGGGTGATCGTTTCGTGTGAGCGCTGACATGGTGATTCATGTCACGGGAATGATCGAACTCAGAAAATTAGGACGTGGCAATTTGGATTGTCTCGACTTACAGTTTGATGTAAAGGTGGATTCAAAGATTAGTCGAACTTGAGATTGACGATTGAATTAAACTTGAGGATTGAGTAGGTACAATCCACGTATCGAGAATAAATTAGTCTAGACACAAAACAAGAGTTACGTCCAGATAAGGATGATTATCCCGCGGGAGCGTTGCATGGTAATTTTATGCCTACCGTAGATATATCGGACTCGCGTGAGATCGGGGCGGGCATATTGTTAAGTCAGACGATCTTGTGATCGATTACGTGAATTGGAATAAATGACTTAGGGAGTATGAAATGTGAATTATGGTTTAGCGATGAATCATGTCGTAGCGTGCTTGACTTGAGAAGGATTGATAGGTGGATTATGTCGAACGTGTTCGAAGAGATAGACTATACGAAATGGCTTGTTGGTCGAGCGATATTGATGTGTCAAAGATTTTGTTGAGTGAACTTACGATAGGATGACTTTGCTGAATGACTCAGATCCCATGCGACAAATGTCTGGATGTGAGTAGGAATCTATGCTCGATGTTTAGAAATTAGAGTGATACGAGCTTGGGTAGAAAATCCTGTATTATCAACTTTGGTTTGACCTTAGGATGGGGTCAGTGTTGATATTATTATTTGGGAACTATGATTCCAATACTGACGGAATGACTTTAGCCTAGAAAAAATGGCTTATCGATTAGGCGAGACGTCCAGGTTACGAGAGTTAGCATCGGTGCGAGTGATCTTGAGGATTGATTGGTTGGAATATTAGGATTGATGAATGGAATGATTCATGAATATGAAAATACCACTCGTGAGCCTCGACTGACATGCATGTATATTAGGGACGCTTGAATATGTGCCCGATCCGACTCGAGTGGTAATGGCAGAATTCGATATCATGAGGCTTGGCTGAAATGCATGTATTTTGGGGATGTCTCGAGTATGTACACGATCCAACTAAGTGATACGTTGAATCAAGTGAGACTAGAGATATCACATCCTGATACCGCAGAGTCCTTTCATCCTCGCTTCAAACTCTTTGAGACCGATCGTCTTCGCTAAGGCGCGATGCCGTGCAAGCCTAAGTTGCGCTTGTACAAGGCCAAAACCTGAAGCAAGATAAGATAGGCAAGATTAAAAATACGCAGCAGAACATATTACAGATAATTGAAGCAGCAGCGGACATATTTCAGAATACATGCATTGAAGACAATGGTAACAAGAAATAATTCTCTTTATTGATTTCATTTGAACAGATTACAAGCTCTCGATTCTCTCTGATACAATGTTACATTCTCTCAGGACTTTACAGATTATAATGATCTCGTTTCCATACATTACATCCATTTATATACAAAACCAACTCTTGTAACAGATGTCATCTCTTGGCATCTCTTCTGATTTCTGGATCCTGAGGATGAGGCTCGGGCTATCGCTTCGGACTATCCTTCTCGATGCATATTGCACCTGCATACAGACTGATGGTGGGTCAGTATATCAGCATACTGGTGATTGTGAACAAAGAGCTACATTTGTCTGAAACGATCATTGTTCATTTAGTGAGAAAATATTCCTTGTGATGCGATCTTGCTCCTTTTACCTATATTCATTTCATGCATACAGAGTCAGTTTACATTCTTTGAAAACATATTTGAAAAGCCATAATTTATTTTATTTCATTTCATTCAAGCATACAAGGGACTGTTCAATTCAAGCACGATGACTATTTATTTTATGTGCAATGCGCAGCGTATTTCATGAACATAATCATTTCTTTGTTCAAGCAATCTCTTAGGGACAATTATAAGCACAATATTATGTATTTTCTTTAGTGGAACATAGCATTTCTTTCCAACGAATTAATCTCTAAAAGAAATTCATATAGCAAACTCAAGCAATACATATGTATCACTTTTTAAGTGATTCTTACGATAGCCGACGGTCCATCCCTACATAAGAAAAGGATTACAATAAACATAATTAACCAACGTTCTCATTTCCTGTTCGTCTCTGCATCATTAGCTTTTAGCATTCTTATTAGAGACACATGCAGACTCGATTGGCAGCTGTGACACATGGGTTCAGCTCTGCACCAATCAACATCTATCTATATGATGGTCCATGGGTATTTCCATTATTAGCCGCTGTGACACTTGGGTTCAGCTCGTCGCTAGTGGACGGGATGCAACACCCGAGGTTTCTTGTACCTCTAAGTGTGTAGACAATCTCTCCTAGGTCGATCGGCTCCCAGTGCCCTGGAAACCGTCGAGAGATCTAGTGAGCTTGTATACAAGTTGTCCGAGACCAATGCATGAATACAATATCTAGCAGATAAACTCTTTGAGGGGCAATGATTCATCTTTCTCTATATCAATCTTTGTAACAACAGAGCTATGAGTCTGCCTTCTCTGTTTGTAACAACAAGGCTATGACTCTGCTTTCTTTCTTTTCTCGGATCTCAAAGCCGAAGCTCCTACATAAATCTTTTCCTGTGTAACATATACAAGTCCGTCTGTACATGTCTAGCATTCTGAGCATAATTGAGGGACAAACAATCATTTATTTCTTTGAGACATGATAGCAGTTCTGTTCAGATTAAGCATAAATATTCTTTCTTTTCAAGTATATGAATTCAGGACATGCGAGCAATCTCTTTTCTCTTCTTATTAAACATTGCAATAGTTCTCTCTTTTGAGACAATATCTCTAACTTTTTAACAAGGAAGGCATCTCGTTTGATTTAACATGGCAACAGTTCATTTTTTGTTATCGGGCAACAATCTTCTACATAGCATGCATATTATCTTCTCTTGTTCTTAGCATAGCAAAGCACTCTTGATTAAGGCATCATTTATTTACTATTAACAGGCAACAATCTTCTTTTCAGCATAAAAGTTAACTTCTTTCATGTTCTTAGCATGGAAGCATGTGGATTCTCTTATAAGCATACTTAATGATTTACCATCTTGTTTTTAGCAATAGCATTCAATCAAAAACTCAGGTTCTTATTAGGTATAAGCGAATCATAAAATAAGACTTTGTCCAGTCACCCAGATCAATCGTCTTCTGTTGCAGAGCCAGCAATCCGATCTTTCTATCTATGTAGTGCCTTCGCGGAGCGGGGCACTACAAGAGAAATGGAAAAGTGTCAAGGATTTTGAAATAGTGTTTAAAAGAAAAGATTGATTGTAGTACGAGCGTGGCTCGGATTGAGGGAACGTATAGGAGAAATGTGTACGAGAAACGTAGGATGTTGAATCAAGTTATAAGTCGATAAGTGTACTCAGTTAGTTTCGAGGACAAAACTTTTTTTGAGTGGTGTATGATGTAGTGCCCCATCCCGTTCAGTCAATCGGAGGAATCGGAACGCCGACGGCATTCGAACTTAGCCTTGCAACGGTGACTCGAAGGCCCGCTCGGTCGAGGCGACTCCTCGCTCAGGTGGGGTAGTTTCGGTGAACTTGCCTCATCTTAGCATTTACATAATAAATCACATGTTTTCAACTTGCACAAGTAGGCTTGATAATAAAAGAGACGAATCCACATAGCTAAGGGAATAATCCCGATGGATCAAATTGAGTTAGAATATGAAAAGGTCCAACGGTCGGCTTAGAGTTGGTGCATGGCGTACTTTGAGAATGACACTCGGTCCTTCGTCCCGTGGCTTGGGAGAAGGAAAAGTTGGTCTTCGCCACAAGCTAAGAGTTAGCCTAAGTCATAGGCGTCGCTCGCATAAATGCTTTATAAAGCATGCACGGTCTCATCGTCCAAGGCGTGACGCAGTCCTTGCTCATCAAGTTGTTGCACGATTAAGTTAGGCTGAGTTATGATAGGCTATCGAAGTCTTTTCTAAGCACTATCCCATATTTTCTACGGTTGTCAAAATTACTTGGTTCCACGACAGTAAGGCCCGTTGTATAGGTATGTCTTGGGCGGTAGTCTCATCCAGTACATCAATTGGTGTAAGACATGATGTCACGGACTTAGTGTTTCTAAGGCACGGGTCACGGTTGATTCATTTGGAGTTTGGAAAGAAGGGCTTTCGAATAGTCGTTCCTGAGTTGAATGAAATGATAGGGCAAGAAAGAAGAAGGCTCGTGACCATGGGTCGTCGAGGCAGTCTCAGATATGAGAAGTATTAAACTTCGCCCTGAAAGAGATGAGAGAGAGAGCGAGCTGAGTGGCTTGTAACGTGAGAAGGGTGAGCTTGAGTGATTGTAATATTGGCCTCATGCCCCCTTTGTAATCTTTGTTTTAATATCAATAAAGAGTATTTTGAATAACTTGTGTTTTGCTTTAAATTTTTGTTGCTATTAATCAATGTCTCTGCTTGGGATTCTGTGCGACGACCCCGTCGCAGCCGCTGTAATCGGCCGTTATGGAATCCGCCTTACACGAGCGCAATCTAGGCTCGTGCGGCATCACGCCTTAGCGAGGAAGATTGCTCCTACGGGAGCGGGGCTTGACAGTAGGTGTGATTTTTAATTAAAAAATTTGGATCTTTTTTGTTGTATGTTATGTTAAATTTTTTTATGTTGTATGTTTCTGTTGTATCTTCTACAACACCCCCTTCAAAGTGTTAGAATACAGAAGAACGACCATTCTCTGTGTTAAAATCATGGGAAATAGCTATTTCTCGTTATAAAATCATGGAGAATGACCATTTTCTGTGTTAAAATCATGGGGAATGGCCATTCCCCGTTGTAAAATCACGGAGAATGGCTATTCCCGTGTTAACATACAAGGTAATCACATCACCAGATGTGATGGTCAGGCAAGAGGTGTGTCCGCTATGTAAAAAGTCATATTGTTGGCAAGAAGATAAGGGAAATGTTAGAATAGATTCAGATAGGTTGCAAGTCAAGCAATTGAAATAGAGTTTAGTAAAGAATTTCAAAAATATCAACAACTCGTAGATGAGATCCTAGAAGGTGAATATGTTGAGCTAACCATATCTCAATCCACGTAAAATCATACGAAAGGCGAACAAAATGCACTATGGTTGATCAGACCACAATACACCAGTTCTGATAAGACAATGTATCCGTAGGCGCCCACAATAAAACATATGTCCTGAACAAGCTCGATGAGAGAGTAATCTCTCTATTTTGGTGCCTATCACAGCAGCCCTTCACTCAACACACACGCACACACTCTCCTTCTAATTTCGTTGCAAGCCTATGTATATATATATATATATATATATATATATATATATATATATATATATATATATATATATATATATATATATATATATATATATAATACATCCAACTAAAAGGCATTTTATTGAGATAAAGTGAGCTCTATGATAGCGTTACAGACGGATACAGGGCCGAAAGACACAAAAAAGAGCCCTGTTGAGCATGCTAATAAATCGAAATTTCAAAATTTCAAAAACCAAAATTTTGAAATTACGAAATATCAAAACGAAATGCAAGTTCGAAAACCGAGGGCGGGGGTGAACGGGTGCTGAGCCCGAAGTGGGAAGGGGCACAAAGCCCGAGGCGGGGGGGATCTGCCCAAAGGGGGAAGGGGCACTCTGCCCAAGGGGGGATACGTGACCCGAGGGGGGCACACGGCTCGAGGAAGCTCGGGCCCCCTCCAGCTCGCAACCCAAAGCCACCTGGTGAGTCCGATGAGGGAAGACGGAGGGGAGGATGCTGGCCCGGTGAGGAAGCACGGGGCGGCTCGACCTCCGGGCCCGGAAACAGAGGCTCAGGCGAGGAAGGCCGAGAAGGGGACGGGGGGCTCCGGCGGAGGAGGCCAGCCCTCGGATGAGCCGGGCGAGGCGGCTATCGGGAGAAAGGTTTGGAAGGAAAGGGGAGGGGACGGGGGCGACGGAGGGAGCGACGAAGGCCAGAGCGCGCGTCACGAGGAGGGGACGACGGGGACGGCGTCGCCACTGACGCCAACGTCGGCCAGAGGCCTCCACTGGGGGGAAGGGGACGACGTCGCCGCTAGAAGGCAGACCGTCGTCGGCGTGCGCGCCGGGGGCCGCTTCGCTGCCACGAGAGCCCACGAGGGGGGCTCGCAGGGGGTGAGCACCGCCGCCGAGGGAAGAGCAAGGGCACCGGGGAACGCCAGGAGGGAGCCGCAGGAGGAGGGAGAGGAGCTCCAGCGGGGCCTGAGGCGGTGGCTGGGGAGAAGGTGGTTCCTCCAGGGCCGCCGGGGGCCGAGGGGCTCGAGGAGAGAGCGGCCGGGGAGGCAGGTGGGGCCACTTCAGGGAGGGAGCTGTGGTGGGCCACACCAGGGAAGGAAAAGCGTTCGTCGCCGACGATGGAGATGGTGGCACAGTTGTAGGGACGACGGGAGGGAGGTCCGCCGGGATTGAAGTGGGCAAGCCTGGCGGAGCCGGGCTCGGCTCCGGCTGAGGGCCAAAGAGGGGGGTGTGTGGAGGAACGGACTCCCGGCGCTTTGTCCGATGACGCCGAGGCCGCCGGAAACGACGACGACGCTGGGGGGGAGGAGGAGGTAAGGGGGGACGCGACCATCGAGGACGCTCCGGCAAGGGGAAATGAGACTCCCCACAGGATGAGGGGATGGGGCGACCAGGCTGGGCTCGGCCAACCGGCGCTCCCCCACCCCAGCGTTGGCCTCCCCTCCCGGACCAGCGGGCCACCCGACCACCAAAAAGAGGGAGGGTGGTGTGGACGCGACCTTTCCTCCCGCCTCGAGACCGGACGTCATCCCGGAGCTCCCGTCCACCGCCCCCCTCTCCTCTTCCTCGGCGGCGGCCCTTTACCAGGACCCTACCACCCTCCGGTGGTACTGGTACCCTCCCCTCGCTCCTTCGTTTGCGCCCCTCTGGCAGGCCCAGGACCTCGCCGGCTATCGCCTCCCCTCTGAGTCGACGGGGGGAGGGGGGCGCTCTGCCTCTAGCCCCACCGCCGCCCGGGGCGTTAGGCCGGGTCGTGGCTCCCAGTGGCCGCTCCCAATGGTCGTCCTCCCGCTCCGTCGGGGGTCCAGCCATCCCTCTCCCCCTTCCCCTCCAGCTCCCCGGTGGTCAGGCCCCCTTTGCTCCCCGTGGCCTTGCGGTGGTGCTGGGTAAGGCCCGGGGCCCGTTGTTCTCCCCGGCGACCCTCGGCGCTCCCGCCGCCTCCGCCTCTGGCCCCCGTCCCCAACGGCTTCCTCCTGGCTGGGCCCGTCGGTCCGTCCTGCCCCAACTGGAGTCAGGCGCTCCCCCTTTCTCCAGCGTCGGCCTCCACTCCCGGCTGAGAACCCTCGTCGCGGCCTCTCTTCTCGCCGTGAACCTCTGCACCCCGGCCTCCGCGGCCTCTTCCCTCTGGCCGCCTCCGGACCCAGCGGTTTCCTCCTGGCTGGGCTCGTCGGTCCGCCCTGCCTCGGGGGCTGCGCCTCTCCCGGCGCCCACTCGTGGAGTGGGGCGGTGGAGTGGTGTCCCCCTCCGGTGACGCAACCTCCTCCCCTCCACCTCCGCGGCGTCGACACCCCCCAGCGGAGCCCCCTCCTCGCCGTGGCTCCCGCCGGCGTGTCGCCCACCCCCCTCTGGATCGGGCCGGAGGTCTCGCCAGTTTTTCGGTCCCCGTGCGACCTCCCCACCGTAGCTCGCTCCGCCGTAGCGCCGCTCCCTCGGGCGTTGCGCCGCAGTCTAGGGCCCCGCATCGTCGTCTCGGGCAGTGCTTCCTTCTCGGGCTATGCACAGGCCTGTGCTGGAGCCCCTCCTCGATCCGCGCGTTCGGTCCCCCTCATGGCTCGTGCGGAGCGGACAGTTGCGTTCGAAAATTCGAAATTTGGTTTCGAATTTTCGAATTGCCCCCTCTCTTTTCGAAATTTCCTTTTTCGTTTTTTTGTTTTTTCGTTTTAGCTTTCTTTTGTCTGTCTTAGGTGTCCTTCAGAGCTCTCTTGTTGTTTCAGCTCTGTCCTGCCTATTTGGCTCTTTCCGAGCCCCCTTTGTTTTTCAATAAATGTTTTAAAATATATATATATATATATATATATATATATATATATATATATATATATATATATATATATATAAATATATATATATCTTTGTTCACATGATATATATATAATAATCAATTTTTTTCCCCTTCGGCGGCTAGGTCAGACCCCGAGATTGCGCAGCCCGCATCCTCTGGGAGCCGCCGGCAGGCTCCGGCCATGTCGGCGGTCACACCTTCCCCTGATTCCATCCCGGCCTCTCATCCCCCTTCATCCTCCTCCGATGAGCCTGTGATGTCCCCTCTGCCCTCTTCTCTTCCTCCGCCGGTCCAACCACTCCCTCCGCCTAGCGCCGCTGTGGTCCCTCCACTTGCTCCCCCACCCCCACATCCTTCCTCTGGAGTCCCCGCACCCATGGTGCCTTCTCCACCCCCCACCCCTTTTTCAGCTGATCCCCCCACATCCTTCCGGTGGATTCACCCCCGGCCCCCTCCTCTTCAGTTCCCGCTCAGCACTCCTCTTCGGCTATGGCCGCAGCGCCGGCGAGATCCTATGCGGCTGCTATCGGCGTTCCCTCGGTGGCGGCCCAGGGAATGGCTCCCGTCTTCGGAAGCGCCGGACGGGACAGCCTTGGTTGTCAGATATCCTCGTTCTTTGGAGCTCCGGCCATCACATTTCCAGTATCAGCGGTCGAGGCTCTGGTCTCCCCTCTTCGTTGGGCGTTGATTGGCAAATTTTCTCACTCCCGTCCGTCCGTAGACGCTGTGCGGCGGGCCATGGAGGGCATGAAGTTTGTCGGCACCATCGATGTCAGTTTGATTGATGGGAGACACATGCTTCTCCGTCCTAGTCTCGAAGTGGACTTCCTCCGTATTCGATCCCGTGATCTGTGGATGGTTGCGAACGCTCCGATGAGGGTATTCAGATGGGATCCCAGCTTCATCCCCAATCGTGAATCGGCCATCACCCCCGTGTGGGTCTCCCTTCCTGGGTTACCGATTCACTTATTCGCTAAAGTGGCCATCTTCGCCATTGCCCAGGGGATAGGTCAGCCTCTCCTTATCGATCGAGCCACGGCGCAGCGCTCCTGTCCGAGCCAGGCTCGCGTTCTTATAGAGCTGGACTCCAGCAAGCCTCTCCCCCTGAAGGTTCGCCTGATTCTTCCACATGGCAATAGCGTTTGGCAACAAATAAAGTACGAGCGCACCCCACTCTATTGCGACCACTGCTATCATCAAGGCCATTCGGTCCGAATGTGCAAGAGAAGGAAAGACAAAGAGGAGGAAGCTAACACTGGCAAAGGAAAGGAAAAATAGGGAGAAGAATCAACAAATACGGGAGAAAGGAGCAGCCAATCAAGCATTTCTGATACCGTTACTGATACTTCTAAGATCAGTAAAGGAAGACGTAGAAGTAGAAAGTAGAAAAGCTAGGAAAAGGAGACCACTCAGCACGAAGCTATTGCCGGGATTGAATCCGGACAGCCAAGTTTCAATACTTCGGAAAGGCGGTTAGTGATATACCATCCTCTGCTCACAGCTATTGAAGAGGTGAGTGAAGCACAGGAGAAAGAAGGTATGATGCCCCAGAACCAGAATACTAGAGAGCGGGGGCGAACATAGCCAGCTACGTATATTGAAATGGAATCCACCTCGCTATACGGTCACGGCTGTCTAGATATGAGGGTTTACTACAAGCCAACGGTCTCTTAAGGTCAAGCCTATTGTCTCAATCTCATACAAGTAATATAATTACAAGATGTTAGACCACCAAATATACAATAAAAGGCGTCCCAAATATTACATATTGAGCTGATCATGAAGCTAGTCATACAAAATGCGAGGACTAGCAAGAGTTAAGTCATACATGATCAACCCTAGGATTTGTTAATCATGTTACAGCCCGTAGGCAGACAGTAAGTAAAGATGCCTCGAGCTAACAGGTGCTCGTCGGCTAAACGCCTCAAAAGAATAAATTTATAATGTAGTGGGTGAAACAAAATGGAAAACCCACTCGTAGCCCGGGTTCCTTCTAGTCGCCACCATTGGGCTGGAAGTTCGGTAGATCCTCGGGTGCTGCTCCGAAATCTGGCCACACAAAACCAGCTGCGTCAAACCCCAGAAAGAGCAAGTGCCACAAAGGAGGCCACGAAATAAGAACAAAAGCCAGCATATCAGAACATAAGAAAATAGAAGAAAAGTACAAGTAATAAAGAGTACAGCAGGAC
Source organism: Iris pallida (assembly GCA_029216955.1). NCBI lineage: Eukaryota > Viridiplantae > Streptophyta > Magnoliopsida > Asparagales > Iridaceae > Iris > Iris pallida. The sequence continues at coordinate 19,108 of JANAVB010003692.1, forward strand.
AATGAACGACTAGGGACGTGGAACCATTCCGGGAGCCAGGATACAACCCGTAAACCAAACAAGGACCGGGGTTGTAACCCTTCGCCTGAATAGCGTCTTGTCTCTACCCATTTATTGTTAAAGATAAGTAAAACAATCATGTACAGGAGTACCAGGTACAGGGACTTAGACGAGACTTAGACCAGGCTGGACACCATCCATTCACAAGCGGCCAAGCAAATACTACGACTTACTACTTAACTAACTAGGGTTATCACAAGCCTAATTACTAATAAGATGCAAATGAGAAATTTCCAGTCCCAAGCCCTACAGACTATCCGGTTATCCTTCCGCGGGTTGAGAGTATGGTTGGGTACATCGCCCAGGAGACGATATATCCTTAGGTGACTTAGAGGGTGCAACACATGACAGTGTGCTGGAAATGTGCCCTACTCGTCGGCAGGCTACAAGTCCATTTAAAGCGCCCAGATAACGAGATCGCCTGTGACTAGAAATTCTCCATGAACTATAGTTTGATCTAGTCATTAGCCTAACCCATATTCAGTGTGATTCCCTGACCGTGGTAACAAGGGAGTCACGTCCTAGACATAATGCGAGACAAGACAAGTGGATTGCACAAGACAGCAAGAATGAACACCCACGACGTCAGAGTTGATTATACGAGTCAAGTTAGCCATCGCAACAGCATCAAGTCAAGTCAAGTTATAAGTTACATGTGTACAAGTTATAAGTCAGGAGTGCGCCGCCACGGGCCACTATCAAGTTATCCAGTATCAAGATTAATCATGAATTACAGGTTAAAAGTTAAGGGCGCACCCCATCGGGTCACTATCAAGAAGATCAGAAAGTACTAGAATTATACTTCACAGAAATCATGAAAAACCATACTAGTCATAAGCAAAACACCAAAAACTGTGTCAGGTCGTGTTGGGTTGAGACAGTCGTGTTGTGTGGAACAAGATCTTAAATCTCCAACCCACAAAAGAGAAGCCAAGTCCAAGGAATAAAATCCAAACCATCATGGGCAATAGGTTGCGCTGGGGTTAGATTGCGCTAGGATCGAGCTGCGCTATGGTGAGCTGCGCAGGAGATGAGCTGCGCAGGAGATGAACTACGCAGGAGATGAACTGCACACGAGTTGAACTGCGCACAGTTGAACTGCGCACGAGTTGAACTGCGCAGGAGATGAACTGCGCAGGAGATGAACTGCGCACGAGTTGAACTACGCATGGCCTTGCGCTAAAGAGCGCTGGCCGAGGGTCATCTTCTCCATCAGGTCGAGAGATAACTCAAGAACACCAAAAATTTCCAATTTCATAACTTGGCCAAATCAAAACAAAATTTGGATTTTCAAAGTTCTAACTTGTGTAAAATTGAATTCTCTTCCACATGGAAGCCTCAAAACAAGGAAAAATCTAAGTTTAATATATCATAACCAAGAAAATCCAAAAATGGTAAAAACTTAGATCTAGAAAAATGGAAGCTCCAAATCATAAAAACCAAGTTCTAATGTTGTTCACCATGGCCTAATCTAGCTAATGGACAAATAAAATGGGGTGCTTATTTGGTGGCAAGGTGCACTTGCCTATGGTGTTGGTGTTGTGTGGAGGAAGGAAGAAGAAGATGAAGAATTAATGAAAGTTATGAGGAGAGAGAAAGTTAGGTAGGGTTTTAATGAGGGAGGGTATGTTGTGTTGAGGGTATAGATTAACTAGGGTGTTCCAATGCATACTAAACCAAACCAAACCAATTTCTTCTCCACAAAATAAAACCAAGCCAGGTCCAAAACCCGTTTTACGCGAAAACCAAAATCCGCAAGTTAAGCCAAAATACAATTACAGGCCATAATCTGAGAAAATAAAATACAGGTCCAAAAATACATATATGCCTAATCAAAATACGTATTCCGAAATACGGACGTTACAGAAGGTCATCAACTAAGCGAGGTGGTCGACATCGACAACCCCGTTGGGGACCCACAAAATTGATGGTCCGTCTTAGCCACGGATGTCAGGATAGAGATAGGAGTAGAGCATCAGGAAACAAAACAGCAGGAAGATATCCAGGAAGGATCCGACCCCATCATCACGAAAGTACTGACATCGCCAATCACCCCCAGGATGCTCAGATCGGCCACAAGGAGGGGCTTCAACCCCCATACTAAATGTTAAGAATGATGATTTAGAACACGAGGGGGCTGGCTAATAATCAGACCCTCAACCGTCTCAAGAGTCTGAAAGAGATGCATCGTCTTGTCATTCTCGCAGTGATTGAATCCAAAGTAGAAGAAGGGAAGTTTAACCATTTCCGCCTCAAGCTCGGTTTCGATGGCGAATTTGCTAGCAGAAAGGATATCTGGGTGTTTTGGCACAAAGATGTGGAGGCTGAGGTCCTGGCGGCCAGCCCACAAGCCATTTCCATCATCTTCCGTCATCACCTCATCGCTGGTTCGACGCTCATGACCTTTGTGTACGGTAGCTGCCATCATCGGACGAGGAGAGTTGTGGAAAGAGCTGCTCCACCTGCAAAGTCGGTTCCCTCAGTCCCCGTGGTTGTACGGCGGAGACTTCAACGCCATCGCCCCGATGGCAGAAAAGAAGGATGGCCTCACTCCTTCGTCGGGTTCGATGTTTGAATTCAATCAATTTGCTCTCGACGCTCACCTGTCTCCGATCAGTTTCTCCGGGAATGAGTTCACGTGGACTAATTTCCAAGAGGGCAATGACAATCAACAATTCAGGCTCGACAGGATTTTCTCCAATCAGCAATGGCAGGACATCGTCCACGACTCCAGCGTCGTTCACCTGAACAGGGTGGGGTCGGACCACGCGCCCCTTCTCCTCGACATTCACACATCTAAGCCGGAGCAGCACAGGAGCGTTAAGTACCTGGACTTCTGGAGCAAGCACGAGGACTTCAGTCGCGTTGTCGGCAGCTTAGCTTTCGACTCATCACGACAACCCCCTGATCCGGATTGGGCTGAAGTTGGCCGCCACGAGGAAGGCGCTCAGGCACTGGAGTCGCACCGCGTTTGGCGATATTTTCTTTGCTCTCAAGCAAGCGGAGACGGACGTCCAGCACGTTGAACTGGAGTTTGATAGGTGTGGAGACCCCGGCAACCGTACAGTATTACACGCTGCTCAGGCTCGGCTGAAGCTTTATGCACGCAATAAAACCAGCTTTTGGCGGCAAAAAGCTCGCATCAGGTGGGACATTGGAGGCGACAGGAGCTCCAGATTTTTCCATGACTGCGTGCGGCAAAGGAGGAACTCCCTCACCATTCATCAGATTTGTGGGGTCGACGGCGTCGACGTAAGGGGGCACTCTGGCATTTCTGCAGCGGCGGAGACCAACTTTTCTCGGCTTTTCGAGAAAGACAGGATTGTTGCGGATGCTGGTCTACTTGGCAAAATTCTGTAACTGATCGATGTCGAGGACAACAACGAGCTGGTTAAGCCCATCTCTAGGGATAAAGTGGAAGCGGCGGTCAAGGCATTGAGCAACGACAGTGCGCCGGGGCCCGACGGGTTCTCCGGGGGATTTTTCGACGCTTGTTGGGACACGGTGGGCAGCGACATCGTCAACTCCGTGGAAGCATTCTTCGAAGGCTGTCAATATCCGTGTTCGATTTCCAGCTGCTTCCTGATGCTGATTCCGAAGAACATCAATCCTTCTTCTTTTGCGATTTTTTGCCCCATTAGCATCTGCAATTTCATAAACAAAGTCATCGCCAAGGTTATCACTAATCGGATGGCTCCTCTCCTTCCCAGAATTATTTCCAGGGAGCAGAGTGGGTTCGTCCCGGGGAGGAGCATTGTTGACAATATCCTGCTTGCCCAGGAGTTGGTGAGCAAGATGGGTCGCGACAATCGCGGTGGCAACGCCGCGATAAAGATCGACATGGAAAAAGCATATGACAGGATGGATTGGCAGCATCTGATTTGGGTCTTGCGAAAGTTCGATTTCTCGGAGGTGTGGATCGACATCTTGTTTCGCTCGGTTAGCAGCTCTTGGTTCTCGGTTCTCATTAACGGTGTCCCCTCGGGTTTCTTCTGGTCTCATCACGGCGTGCGACAAGGAGATCCCCTGTCGGCCTCCTTATTTATTATTGCTACAGAAGTTCTTAGTCGCAACCTTATCAAACTGGGATCCACAAGGAGCTTCGGCCGATACCGGATTACCTGTAACACCCAGTTTTCCATATGAGGGTAATTTTGAAATTTTATAATTATAATTATTATTTATTGATATTTATTTTATATTATAATTTTTGGTGATTTTTAATCATTTTAAAACTATTTAAAATCATGACTTGTGATTTGGTATTTTGCTAGTGTAATCCTAGAGATAGTGACCTAGAGCCTAGCCATGTGATTAGGGTATTTCATTTATCATTCTAGTTTGAGGATATTTTTTTTATTTTTAAGGTTATTTGGATTTATTATAATTTATTTGAATTTATGGGAATTTTTAGGATTTATTTTAGAATTATTTGAATGATGGTTGACTAGGTTGACTTTGACTAGCACTGATTGGTAGACTAACCTAGAAGCTAACCCTAGTTGTGTCTGGACTTGGTTAGGTCATGTAACCCTAGTTGGACTAGAGTTAACCCATGTTTTAGTCTTTTAAAACTTAAGTTAGAATAGAGAGGCTTTTAGTCATAAGCCATGACTTATGGTTTTGAAACTATTAGTTAGCAACTTAGCCCATAGAGGCCCAAGCCCATCACTAAACCCTAACCCTAACCCACTATGGCCAGCCACATTGGGAATCCCACCTCTATTTATACTCTCTTCCATTTAGGGCTAGCCTCTTTTAGGAAATAGATCTCAAGTTTAGAAGGAGGTAAATTCCCAACTTTAGAAATTCCTAGTAAATCCATTTTAATTCCTTTTTAATCCAAACAAATTGCATTAGATCCTAATTCTAGTGTTCTTGCTGTTCATGGAGTTTTGTTCCAGCTTTGGATCAATTTGGAGAAGGTTGCTAGCAAGGAGGTGGATCTAGAAGAGAGCTATTTCTTGGGAATTTCACCAATAGGTAATTGAACCCTAAACTCAGTACTTTTTAGATCTAATTACATATTTAGGAAGCCCTAGGTGTTCCATAGCTGTAGGACTTGATTTCGTATCAGAGTGGATTCATTTCGTGTCCGTATCGGACACGTATCGTATTGATAGAATAGGTGTTTGTAGAAATACCACATAGGAATTTATTTTTGTATTTTTGAGAAGTGATTACATAGATCTGTAGATCTTCATGTGTGTATTAACTTTTGTGAAGGGTGTTTGGTGTTTCGTGTCGATTTGTGTCGTGTTTTTGGCTTTGGACACGCTGCACGAGCCACACACCTGTGTCCTGCCTATCGGGGGCTAGAACAAGAGACACAGGACACATCGAGACCTAAAATTTTGTGGGGAGCAAGGGGCAGTGACTGTCACCATGCTTCCAAAATTTGGGAGCATCTTGTAGAGTACACGTGGCACAATTACGCCCGCACTGGCCGTGCATTGTCGCGCACAGGCGACTGAACACGTGCACAGACACGCACAAACGTGCGTTCGTGTCCTCTGTAGACACGTCGTGGACACTTCTCAGGCTATCCCACGTGTAGTCCTACCCTAGGCGACCACGTGGGTGTGTGCACGTGACACGAAGTATCGTGTGTCGTGTCCTACACTCGCGTGCATGCGTGTACGACACTGTGCAATACTGGGTGCACCCCACGTGTTTGTAACGTGTTGAACACACCTGTGTCATGATTGATGGACACGAAATGACTAACAAGACACATACACATGTGTGACACTATTTACCAACCTATTGTTTGTAATTTTAATGATTAATTAGGATCGAATCCACAATTCCCACATGTGGACTGATACGCACTGATACCAAATGGGCTGAATCTAATTTTCTGATTTTAATTTGTTTTTAACTGTTTTAGACGCCGGAATTAGTTCACATACATGTGTGTTAGTCATGATTAGATTGGTTTTTACATGTTAGACTAGGTTTTATGTTTAGGAATTTGATTTCGATGTTGAATTGGACTTTTGAATGTATAGGACTGATACTAAACTGAAACTGTTGTTGGTACTTTGTTTTCTGATTTTTAACAAATTGGTATTTGGTTTCTATTTTGATTTTGGTACATATGGATTTAGGTTTCTGGTTATTTAGGGATTTGAGTGTTGTTTGAAAAGGAAACTGGAAATCTGAAACCTGAGATTAATTGTTGTTAACTGATTTTCAATCAACATATGTAACTTGAGTTCACATATGAAGAAATCTGAGAATAAAGAAGGGGTTGAATGTGCACTGTTTTGAATGGAACTGAAAACTGAAACTATCCTTAATACCCCTGTTACACATTACTGATTTTTCCTGTTTTCTCACATTCCTGTTTTCTCACATTCCTGTCATTAGATGCAAACACTGAGAACCATTGCCAATCATTGATTTCTAATTCCTGAGTTTTAATAGGCTAACTGTCAAATTATTTTGGTTTACAAAATTGCTTTTAACTGTCCACTGATATGGTTTCCTGAGTTTTAATTCACATTTTACTGAGTAAATGATGATTGAAAGTTGCATCTAGATCACCTGCATATGTGAGGGACTATGGGGTTTCGATAATGGCTGAGGTTGCTAACTGTTATTGAATATTGATCTGTCAATGTGGGTTCCTGAGATTATGATTCAATTTTGTACACAACACTATGATACTTTGTATAACCTGTCACTTGAGTTGAAACCTGGGCTCAATTCTGAAACCTGGGGTTTCTTAGTATTCACTGAATGTTCCTGCCACATTGGTCCAGCTTACACACATGTCTAAACATCTGTACACTGTCACCCTGTTTTGATTTTCGTACACTGTCTTAAACACTGGTTTCCTGAGACACAAACCTAGAAATTTATTCCTGGAACACTTGACACTCATGTACACACACAAAGCAATAATTGAGCCTTAGCTTGTTAAATCTGAATGTCTGCACAAATGCACACATGAACACTGAGACACCCTATTGACACTCTAATTCACCTATACACCATGTACATATATGACACCATGTCACACTCTAGCTTGACACTGAACACATTACATGCTCACATGTACACACACATGGGTGAGTCCCTGTCACATGTATCCTAGCTACACACTCACACATTTACATGCTCTCCTCTATCCCTCTCTCTCTCTCTATATATATATATATATGTGGCTAAGTGTGTTAATGCGATAAAAAGAGATTTTCTATAGTGATATACACATATGTGTATATATGTATGTATATATGTGGGTACAAAGATATATAGCCTAATGTTGAATTTTCTTTTCATGTACACCTCCATGTTCACACACATACATAGCTTACATGTTAGTTCCTTCTCTTTTTATATGCATATAATGTTGAAAATGCATGAAAATGATGTGCCCTTGATGTGTGCTTGTGATGGCTTGTATAGCCTTGGATTGGTATGTGTGATTGCTAGACTAGGCTTGGTTAGGACTAGTGAGACTTATTAGACTTGTTGGGCTCGGACTTGACCTAGTTTGACTAGTGTAGTTGACCAGAGTTGACCAAGAGTTGACTTTGGCCTAGTTCGACCTAGACAGCATGCAGATGCATTGTAGATTACATTTATCATCCCTTGTATACATCTTGACTTGTGTTGCTCTAACTAGGAGCCAGGTACCTCATCTTGGACAGTACATTTACTTCAGACATTCAGATACGAGGCGAGTACATTCTCTGACCATTTTATACTTGTTAGAACGTCTATTCTTGCCATAGATTAATTTACTTGATGCTGACACATTGGTAACACGGATTGGTACTATATGGATCTTCTTTTGCGATGTTATCTCCATTGTATTCACTAAATACATATTGTGATGTGCGTTTCACTAACATATTGTATTTATTGAATACCCTTATCATTGTACACTCATTGTGCATATTGTACTCTCATTATCACATTGAGCTCTATTGTACAAGCCATTGTACAAGCTATTGTACAAGCCATCGTACAAGCCATTGTACAAGCCATTGTATAAGCCATTGTATAAGGTAGCATAACTGAATTGGATCCTTGTGTATTGATTGGGGAGGGGGAGTAGAAATGGTTATGTGATCAATCCTATTGTATAAGAAATTGTATATGTCCATTGTACACCCACGTACAAAGGAGTCCCATTTTAATGTATAACCTAACCCGTTTACATAACCATATTGTACTCTAAATCACATATTGTTTACAGTTCTTACTTATCATATATAGATATTTCCTATTATCATATCCTTCTGTTTTTCATATACATCTTCTTACAGCGTTTCATGTATCTTACTCTATTGCACGTTATATTTTCTAACCTGTTATGA
>JANAVB010003693.1:0-7500 GCA_029216955.1 Iris pallida
TAGGGCCGTTGACTAGGCTGACCCGAAAGGATGCAGAGTTTGTTTGGTCAAAGGAGTGTTAGGTTGCTTTAGATGAGTTGAAGAAGCGGCTGACGACAACTCTGATTCTGACATTGCCATCAGGATCGGGAGGGTTTACTATCTACAGTGACGCCTCAGAAAAGGGTTTGGGTTGTGTCTTGCAGCAGCATGGGAAGGTGATTACCTATGCTTCCAGGCAGTTATGTCCCTATGAGAAGAACTACCCTACCTACGACTTGGAGTTGGCAGCTGTGATATTTGCTTTGAAGTTGTGGAAACACTACTTATACGGAGAGAGTGTGGAGATCTTCACAGATCATAAGAGCTTGAAGTATGTGTTTACGTAGAAGGAGCTCAACATGAGGCAGCGCAGGTGGTTGGAGTTGATGAAGGATTTCGATATTTCATTACAGTATCACCCAAGGAAGGCCAACGTGTTTGCCGATGCCTTGAGTAGGTATCCGACAGCCATGTGTTTGACTATGGATCGTCACTTGCTAGAAGATTTGAAGAGCCTAGGGATTAAGGTGATTATGCCAAGAGTTCATATGCAGATGTGGGGCCTTCAGATTCAGTCAGACTTGATGGAGAGGATCAAGTTGACGCAGTTCGAGGATGTTGCTCTGTGGTGTATCCGAAAGCAGGTTCGAGCAGGGCTGGTGTATGATGAGTTTACTCTTGCAGAGGATGGTGCTTTGAGGTACGGTTCTAAGCTGTGTGTACCCAGTGGGGAGCTCAGGGAGCAGGTCATGCAGGAGGCCCACCGATCTCAGTACTCTATACATCCTGGTGCCAACAAGATGTACAGGGATCTGAGGGAGCATGTCTGGTGGTATGGGATGAAGCGGAAGGTAGCTCGCTTCATAGCCATATGTTTGGTCTGTCAGCAGGTCAAGGCAGAAAGGCAGAGGCCAGGAGGTTTGTTACAGCCATTGCCCATTCTAGAGTGGAAGTGGAAGCACATCATGATGGATTTTGTTTCTGGATTGCCGCGTACACCAGGAGGGACAGACATGATTTGGGTCATCGTAGACAGGTTGACCAAATCGACCTACTTTTTGCTATTTAAAGTGGATACGTGTACTGAGAGGCTTGCAGAGATGTACATGCGGCAGATTGTTAGGATTCATGGAGTTCCGATCAGCATTATCTCAGATTGGTATAGTCGCTTTACTTTTTATTTCTGGCGGAGTCTGCAGACTAGTTTGGCACTCAGCTCAAGTTTAGTACTACATACCACCCTCAGACGGACGGATAGTCAGAGAAGACTATTCAGACGCTCGAGGACATGCTGCGGACGTGCGTCTTGGATTTTGGAGGATCCTAGGAGGATCACCTACACTTGGTGGAGTTTGCTTACAACAACAGTTTTCAGGCCAACATCGAGATGTCACCCTTTGAGGCTCTGTACGGGCGTAGATGTCGTACACCCTTGTCTTGGGATGATGTCGGAGAACGAGCTTTATTGGGACCTGAGATAGTTGTTGACACAGCCGAGAAGGTAAAGCTCATCAGGAACAGACTTCACGTGGCGCAAGACAGACATCGACATTGGGCCGATAGCCACCGGAGGCCTTTGGAGTTTGAGGTACAGATTAGAGACAGGATTAGAAGTAGGTTATTTGTTTGTGTTTGTTTGATCATGTTTGATTATTTTGTAACTTGAGACCTTGTTTGTGTTTAGGTCGGAGATATGGTTTTGGGAGACATGGTTTTTCTGAGGATATCTCCGACTCGTGGTACCATACATTTTGGTGGAGGTGGGAAGCTTAGCCCGCATTTCATCGGACCTTTCGTGATCATAGGGAGAGTCGGTGATGTGGCATACAGGCTAGACTTGCCACCTGTACTAGTGGGTGTCCACAACGTATTCCATGTATCACAGTTGAGACGGTATGTAGATGATCCTAGCCATGTACTTGACCATTCGGAGATTGAGGTGGAAACTACTCTCAGTTATCCAGAGCAGCTAGTGGAGATTCTGGATCGCTGAGAGAAGGTACTGAGAAACCAGGTGATACCCTTGGTTCATGTCGCATGGAGGCATCATTCTCCAGGAGAGTCTACCTGGGAGAGGGAGGATGAGATGCGCGAGCGATACCCATATCTTTTTGGACCATGAGGTATGATTGTCTATCCTTCTCATCAGTTTAGTTTCGCCTTTTAATTTCGAGAACGAAATTCTTTTAAGGAGGGTAGATTTGTCACTACTATATTTTAGCTTGAGGGTATTTTAGTCATTTTGTAAATTTTGAATTTATTTTAAATTATTGGAGTATGGTTGTTATTTTTGACTTTTGCTAGTTGAGACTTTGGAGACTAACCTAGATATTGAATCTAGCTATGGTGACTTGAATAGCATGGTGGGACCCTAGTCTAACTTAAGTTAACCCAAGTTAAGTCATTTAGAATCAAGTTTCAAATAGGAGAATAAAAGAATAGGTTCAAGGACTTTTGACTTACGAATTGATTTTCTTTACCGATGAAACTTGGCCCAAGCCCATTAGCTATCACCCTAAACCTAATTCCTTCCTTTAGTGGCCGGCCACCTAGGGATTCCCCCACTATAAAGTCCTTCTTTCATTGTTCTTGTCTCTTTTGTAACATTGTAACTTTTCGAAAGGAGAGGTAATTTCCATTCTTCTCCAATTCATAACTCTCTTATTTTAAAAACTTTTTGATTCAAATCTTTTGCAATAGAATCTAATCAGCCTCTACTTGATGTTCATAGAGAGAAATTTCAGTTTGGGAACAATTTGGAGCTTTTGGCTAACAAGGAGGAACCCCCTCTGTTGAAGTTTTTTCTTGAGATTGACACCCTTTGGGTAAACCCCTCAAACTCATCATTCTTCCTGATTTCTTTGCATGGTAGCCTAGATCTAGGTGTCCCCTAGCTGTGGTGTGAGTTTGGTGAAGTCTTGCATTGGTTTCATGTCCGTATCGGACAGGTATCATAACCTATATACAACTGTTTGTGGAAATGCCTGAGAGAGATTTATTTCTCTGTTTTTGAAAACTTTTTAAATAAAAATGTCGATTTTGATGTGGTTATTGTTTTCCCTAACCTTCGTGCACATTCATGTGTCATGTCGTGTCCACACGAGGGCGCAAACTCGTGCGCGCGCGACTAGGGTTTTCCTACTGGTCGACATCGAGTGCGCTGTGCACACTACACGAGATCGACTGCCACTTGGCAGTAGGGAGGGGGCTGTGTCTGCGAACCAGTCCCCCAAGCCTCACGAACAACGACGTCGTGTCGGACACGCGTTGTCGAGTGCACTGGAAATGCACTGACACGAGCGTATGCGAGTTTGCCTTCTGATAAGAGTCTCGTATCTGTTGTGGACACGTTGGGGACACGTTGCAGGCTGTCTAAGGTATAGCCCTATCCTAGGCGAACCCCCAGGCACGAGCACGTGTCTTGGTTTGTACTGTGTCGTGTCCACAAACGCAGTGAACACGTGCACGAGACTGTGCACTGACACCGCGTTCGTGTGTTGATTTAAGTGTCTTGGACACGATTATGTCCACTTGGTTGGACACAGACACCATGCTTGACACATACAAGCATGGCACTTTAATTACCAACCCATTAAACTGATTTTAAGTTGTATTTGAATTCAAAATCGGGTTTTCCCCCAATTTTTCTGATATTGTTCAGTGTACTCGATTTTCTAAGATTTAAATGTATTCTAAACTGTTTTCTAATGATTAAATTGTGATGATTGGTTCACCTATATATGTATGAGTTTAATGTGCATGTTAGGGTTCATGTTGGCATGGGGATTATGGTTTTCGAATTTGCATTGGACTATTAAACTGAAAACTATCATGTGTACACTGAATTCGAAAACTGAGAATATACACACACACACACACATGAGCTGGCCTGAGAACCTATGTTGATTCTCTATACACACACATTACTGATAGCTATACACACATACTCAAATCTGAATTCAAAAACCTGGGACCCTATAGCTACTGATACCTTGTACATTGATTTTATATTACACACACACTCATACACATCTACCCACATTACACAAAATCTGAGAACACATTGATATCACCCACATGAACTCAAAACTGAGAACATTACACACACACACACACATGTGTAAACTGATTTGCTAACACCCTATATACACACACAAACCTGACACCCTATATCTATGCTACACACACTCACCCATTGATATCACTCACACACATTCACACAAGTTAAGAACCCCCCCTCTTTACTGTCACTTACACACACACATATATGCACTCACATGTCACCCTATCTCTCCCTATATATATATATATATATATATATATATATATATATATATATATATGTGTGTGTGTGTGTGTGTGTGTGTGTGTGTGTGTGTGTGTGTTTGCTTATATTATTTTAGTGTATATAAATGTGGTAATTAAATATGTGTGTTGCCAATGTAGATTGGTACATAGGTTTATAGCCTATATGGTTCCCATATGTATTCATATGTGTATATGGTAATGTATAAACATGAGATTGTGTGTTGATGGCTTGTATAACATTATGATGGTGTGTGAATACTAGGATAGACATGGTTAGACTTTGTGAGACTTGTCTGGGTTAGGTTTGACCTAGTTGACTAGTGTAGTTGACTAGAGTTGACCAAAGGTTGACTTTAGCCTAGATCGACCCAAACATCATGTAGAATGCATTGTAATGTTTCATATTACCATTCTGGACATGTTGTGACTTGTGTTGTTCTAAATAGGAGTCAGATACTCTCCTCAGACAGTATATTCCTCTTTAGACATACAAATAGCAAGCGAGTACATTCTCTGATCATCTCATATATTGTTAGGATTATATTCTTGCTCTAGATTACTTTACTTGATATTGTCACGTTGGTAACACGGATTGGTATTATATGGATTCCTTTATGAGATGTTATTCCTTTCGGGAGCATCGGATACTCATGTCTTGTGTGTTTCACTTACATCATGTATCTCATGCTTCTACTATCATGAATCTATCATGAATCTGCTTGTGACTCATGTACTCTCATGAATCACAGAGCCTTCACGAATCTATTCATGAATCACTCATTATGAGTCAATAGCGTAGTCATGAATCTTAACGTAACTTGAATGGACCTTCGTGTATTGATTGGGGAAAAGGGGGAGTAGAACTAAACATGTGAATGATTCCAAAGTAGTGTAGTCATGAATCAACTCTTTATTATAGCCATGAATCACCTCCAGCTGTTCACATGTTTATCTTGTACTCTGATTCACTAGTCACTGATAGTTCTCTATTTATAGTAGCTATTTACTTACAGTTCTCTCTTTTATACCATGTTGTTCTTTCAGTTTCATGTATCTTACTCTCTAGCATGTTTATATTTTCTAATCTGTTATGATTTGCGTGAGATGTATTGTGCTCGCTCTTGTCCTGACTGGACATGTTGAAAATATTACAAAGGATGAGGACGAGGCACTCTGTACTACATACTATGGGACGCCCTAGAGGATAGTTGTGACTTGGATCTCCAGCAAGATCCATTAGCAGTGGACGACACACCTTTAGTCTAGAGTTGTCTTTTCAGTTGTACTTATTTCTCTGGATTATTGTATTTGAGCTTTGGATGTTTCTGGATTGCTGTGATATCTTAGACACTTAGATTCTTTATCTATTTGTATCTTTTATGGATTCATTTCATATCTATCTACCTCATCGTATTTCTACCTTAGTTGTGATTGAGACTGTATTTCTGTATTGTCCTCCATTCGGAGTGTATATACTGTACAGGTACCTTATATTGTTAGATGTTGTGACCTAGGACAGCGTTCTACTGCCGACAGTGTGGCGTAGGCTGGGCATATTCACTTCTCGTGCCCTTACTCTAGGGTGCGGGATGTGACAAGTTTTGTGTCCACATACTCTAGACAAATATCACCTTGTAAAATATGGTCTCGAAGAAAATTATGTCTTATCTCTATATGCTTAGTACGAGAGTGACAAATAAGACTCTTTGTGAGATTTATCAAACTAGTATTATCACAGTAAATAGGGATATGGTTATAAGGTAACTGATAGTCTTCTAAGGCTTGCTTCATCCACAAAATCTGGGCACAACAACGTCCTACGGCTATATATTCAGCCTCGATTGTTAATAATGCAACATAATTTTGCTTTTTAGAAAACCAGAAGACTAAGAATTTTTCTAAGAAATGATATGTGCCACTGTTACTTTTAAGATCGACCTTGCATCCAGCAAAACCGCATCCGAATAACCTATCAAGTCAAACGAATTGTTTTTGGATACCATAGACCGGTTGTTAAAGTACCTTTAACGTATCGTAGGATATGCTTAACGGCTCACATATGATTCCTTAAGACAAGCCTAATATCTTGCATATAGGCATACCAAAAATATAATATCTGGATAACTAACAGTTAAATAAAGTAAACTACCAATCATACCTCTGTACTTACGAACTTCAGTTGGTTTACCACTTTCATCCATCAAGCTTTGTAGACGTTGCCATAGGAGTTTCGATTGGTTTAACATTGTCCATATCAAACTTCTTCAATAGGTCTTTGGTATATTTGGCTTGACTAATAAAATTTTTTTGTGAATTTTGTTTGATTTGTAGCCCAAGGAAGAAAGTCAATTCTTCCATCATGCTCATTTCGAATTCACACTATATACACTTAGCAAACTCGCTACAAAGCATCTCATTTGTTGATCCAAAGATAATATCATCTACATAGATTTTTACTAATAAAATATTCTTATCCATAGATTTCATAAAAAGAGTATAATCAACCTTTCATTTTGAAAAACTGTGTTCAAGTAAGAAGGAATTAAGGCGCTCATACCATGCACAACTTGTTTGTTTGAGTCCATAGAGAGCCTTACGAAGCTTGAATACGTGATCTGGTCTTTTAAAATCTTCAAATCTAGAAGGATCACTACAAAAAATGGCGTTTCGTGATGGTTTATTTGTTGATGGTCATAAAAAACCGTCAACAGAAATTATCTTGACGGTTTTGGACTTATGTCAAGGAAGAACAAATTTTATGTCAGTTTAACAATTTAATAGCATATATCTTGACGGTTTTTAAGGATCCGTTAAGAAATAACAATTTTTATATTAACGTTTTCATAATAACCGTCAACTATTTTATATGCCAAAAAGTTGTCGCAGTTTTTTTTATCTGCCATTATGATAATTATTTCAAAATTCTTTTAATCATTGACGGTTCTTTTGTCAATTTATTTTGAGGAACCAAAAGCTGCTAGAACGAAAAGTTTCCGCTCCCTTTGAAGCCCTTCGAAACCCCTCTCCACTTTGAAATCCCTCTGGAGAAAATTGCTCTGGAGAAAACCCTCTCCGTCTCAGAAAACCCTCTTCCCTTCAAAATCCCTCTTCGTCTCAGACGTGCCCTCTCTCTCTCTTTCTTCCTCAGAGAAATAGGATCAATTTTATGCC